>WFAB01003340.1:0-17712 GCA_018977245.1 Lethenteron camtschaticum | reverse complement strand
GTGAGTGAGACACAGGGACACTGCTGTTCCTAGCTACAGACTACACACGCAGCAGTAGCAGCAGCCAGCAGTGAGTGAGACACAGGACACTGCTGTTCCTAGCTACAGACTACACACGCAGCAGTAGCAGCAGCAGCAGTGAGTGAGACACAGGACACTGCTGTTCCTAGCTACAGACTACACAGCAGCAGTAGCAGCAGCAGTGAGTGAGACACAGGGACACTACACAACGACACTGCTGTTCCTAGCTACAGACTACACACGCAGCAGAGTAGCAGCAGCAGTGAGTGAGACACAGGGACACTGCTGTTCCTAGCTACAGACTACACACGCAGCAGTAGCAGCAGCAGTGAGTGAGACACAGGGACACTGCTGTTCCTAGCTACAGACTACACACGCAGCAGTAGCAGCAGCAGTGAGTGAGACACAGGGACACTGCTGTTCCTAGCTACAGACTACACACGCAGCTAGCAGCAGCATGAGTGAGACACAGGACACTGCTGTTCCTAGCTACAGACTACCACGATCAGCAGAGCAGCAGTGAGTGAGACACAGTGACACTGCTGTTCCTAGCTACAGACTACACAGGCAGCAGTAACAGCAGTGATGAACACAGGGAGACAGCTGATCCTAGCTACAGACTACACACGCAGCAGTAGCAGTAGCAGTGAGTGAGACACAGGGACACTGCTGTTCCTAGCTACAGACTACACACGCAGCAGTAGCAGCAGCAGCAGTGAGTGAGACACAGGGACACTGCTGTTCCTAGCTACAGACTACACACGCAGCAGTAGCAGCAGCAGTGAGTGAGACACAGAGACACTGCTGTTCCTAGCTACAGACTACACACGCAGCAGTAGCAGCAGCAGCAGCACGTGGAGTGCAGACACAGGGGAACAGACTGCTGTTCCTAGCTACAGACTACACACGCAGCAGTAGCAGCAGCAGCAGTGAGTGACACACAGGAGACACTGCTGTTCCTAGCTACAGACTACACACGCAGCAGTAGCAGCAGCAGCAGTGAGTGAGACACAGGGACACTGCTGTTCCTAGCTACAAACTACACACACAGCAGTAGCAGCAGCAGTGAGTGAGACACAGGGAGACAGCTGATCCTAGCTACAGACTACACACGCAGCAGTAGCAGCAGCAGTGAGTGAGACACAGGGACACTGCTGTTCCTAGCTACAGACTACACACGCAGCAGTAGCAGCAGCAGCAGCAGTGAGTGAGACACAGGGAGACAGCTGATCCTAGCTACAGACTACACACGCAGCAGTAGCAGTAGCAGTGAGTGAGACACAGGGACACTGCTGTTCCTAGCTACAGACTACACACGCAGCAGTAGCAGCAGCAGTGAGTGAGACACAGGGACACGGCTGATCCTAGCTACAGACTACACACGCAGCAGTAGCCAGCAGCAGTGAGTGAGACACAGAGGACACTGCTGTTCCTAGCTACAGACTACACACGCAGCAGTAGCAGCAGCAGTGAGTGAGACACAGAGACACTGCTGTTCCTAGCTACAGACTACACACGCAGCAGTAGCAGCAAGCAGTGAGTGAGACACAGGGAGACTGCTGTTCCTAGCTACAGACTACACATGCAGCAGCAGTAGCAGCAGTAGCAGCAGTGAGTGAGACACAGGGAGACAGCTGTTCCTAGCTACAGACTACACACGCAGCAGTAGCAGCAGTAGCAGCAGTGAGTGACACGCAAGGACACGGCTGATCCTAGCGACTGACCGGGCGTCAGGGGGTCTTCGATGTAGAGCGGCGATGGTCGGAAAGCCCCAGGCCCCGCACGCGCGCCACCCTTGCCCACGTAGCGGCCCCCGCTCCCCCTCCGCCCCGCCCCCCCCCCGCCGCCGTGCCCCCCACTCGGATGCCCGTCGCCCCGTAGTTGAACTGGCGGCCGTAGAGCTCCAGGAACTCGAGAAGCAGGACCCCGAGGTTCGCTTTCGGGGAGGTGCCCTCCAATCGCGGGTGAAGCTGAGAGGGAGGGGAGGGCAGAGAGAGAGGTGGGTGGGAAGGTGGGTGGGTAGGTGGGAAGGTGGGTGGGTGGATGGGTGGGTAGGTGGGTGGGTAGGTGGGTAGGTGGGTGGGTACGTGGGTAGGTGGGTAGATCGGTAGATGGGTAGGTGGGTGGGTAGGTGGGCAGGTTGGCGGGTGGTGGGTCAGTGGTTGGGTGGGTGGGTCGGTGGTTGGGTGGGTGGGTCGGTGGTTGGGTGGGTCGGTGGGTGGGTGGGTCGGTGGTTGGGTGGGTGGGTCGGTGGGTGGGTAGATAGTTGGGTGGTTTGGTGGGTGGGTTGGTAGGTGGGTAGGTAGGTGGGTGGGTGGGTAGGTGGGTGGGTAGGTGGGTGGGTACGTGGGTAGGTGGGTGGGTACGTGGGTAGGTGGGTAGATCGGTAGATGGGTAGGTGGGTGGGTAGGTGGGTGGCAGGTTGGCGGGTGGGTGGGTCAGTGGTTGGGTGGGTGGGTCAGTGGTTGGGTGGGTGGGTCGGTGGTTGGGTGGGTCGGTGGGTGGGTGGGTCGGTGGTTGGGTGGGTGGGTCGGTGGGTGGGTAGATAGTTGGGTGGTTTGGTGGGTGGGTTGGTAGGTGGGTAGGTAGGTGGGTGGGTGGGTAGGTGGGTGGGTAGGTGGGTGGTACGTGGGTAGGTGGGTGGGTACGTGGGTAGGTGGGTAGATCGGTAGATGGGTAGGTGGGTGGGTAGGTGGGTGGGCAGGTTGGCGGGTGGGTGGGTCAGTGGTTGGGTGGGTGGGTCGGTGGTTGGGTGGGTGGGTCGGTGGTTGGGTGGGTGGGTCGGTGGGTGGGTGGGTCGGTGGTTGGGTGGGTGGGTCGGTGGGTGGGTGGGTAGATAGTTGGGTGGTTTGGTGGGTGGGTTGGTAGGTGGGTAGGTAGGTGGGTGGGTGGGTAGGTGGGTGGGTGGGTGGGTAAGTGGGTAGGTGGGTGAGTGGGTGGGTGGGTAGGTGGGTGGGTAGGTGGTGGGTAGGTGGGTGGGTGGATGGGTGGGTAGGTGGGTGGGTAGGTGGGTGGGTACGTGGGTAGGTGGGTGGGTACGTGGGTAGGTGGGTAGATCGGTAGATGGGTAGGTGGGTGGGTAGGTGGGTGGGCAGGTTGGCGGGTGGGTGGGTCAGTGGTTGGGTGGGTGGGTCGGTGGTTGGGTGGGTGGGTCGGTGGGTGGGTCGGTGGTTGGGTGGGTGGGTCGGTGGGTGGGTGGGTAGATAGTTGGGTGGTTTGGTGGGTGGGTCGGTAGGTGGGTAGGTAGGTGGGTGGGTGGGTAGGTAGGTGGGTGGGTGGGTGGGTAAGTGGGTAGGTGGGTGAGTGGGTGGGTGGGTAGGTGGGTGGGTGGGTAGGTGGGTGGGTAGGTGGGTGGGTAGGTGGTGAGTAGGTGGGTGGGTGGGTAGGTGGGTGGTAGGTGGGTGGGTGGGTGGGTAGGTGGGTGGGTGGGTGGGTGGGTAGGTGGGTGGGTAGGTGGGTGGGTGAGTGGGTAGGTGGGTGGGTGAGTGGGTGGGTGGGTAGGTGGGTGGGTAGGTCGGTGGGTGAGTGGGTGGGTGGGTGGGTGGGTGGGTAGGTGGGTGGGTGGGTAGGTGGGTGGGTAGGTGGGTGAGTGGGTGGGTGGGTGGGTAGGTGGGTGGGTAGGTGGGTGGGTGGGTGGGTAGGTGGGTGGGTGGGTGGGTAGGTGGGTGGGTGGGTAGGTGGGTGGGTAGGTGGGTGGGTGGGTAGGTGGGTAAGTGGGTGGGTGACTAGGTGGGTGGGTAGGTGGGTGGGTAGGTGGGTGGGTGGGTGGTAGGTGGGTGGGTGGGTAGGTGGGTGGGTGGGTGGGTGGGTGGGTGGGTAGGTGGGTGGGTAGGTGGGTGGGTGGGTGGTGAGTGGGTGGGTGGGTAGGTGGGTGGGTAGGTGGGTGGGTGGGTGGGTAGGTGGGTAAGTGGGTGGGTGGGTGACTAGGTGGGTGGGTAGGTGGGTGGGTGGGTAGGTGGGTGGGTGGGTAGGTAGGTGGGTGGGTGGGTGGGTAGGTGGGTGGGTAGGTGGGTGGGTGGGTAGGTGGGTGGGTGGGTAAATGGGTGGGTGGGTAGGTGGGTGGGTGGGTAGGTGGGTGGGTGAGTGGGTGGGTGGGTAGGTGGGTGGGTGAGTGGGTAGGTGGGTGGGTGAGTGGGTGGGTGGGTGGGTAGGTAGGTAGGTAGGTGGGTGGGTGGGTGGGTGGGTAGGTAGGTAGGTGGGTGGGTGGGTGGGTGAGTGGGTGGGTGGGTAGGTGGGTGGCTGAGTGGGTGGGTGGGTAGGTAGGTGGGTGGGTGGGTGGGTGGGTGAGTGGGTGGGTGGGTAGGTGGGTGGGTGAGTAGGTGGGTGCGTAGGTGGGTGGGTGGGTAGGTCGGTAGGTGGATCAGTGGTTGGGTGGGTGGGTGGTTAGGTTTGGTGGGTGGGTGGGTCAGTGGTTGGGTGGGTGGGTGTTTGGGTGGTTGGGTGTGTGAGTGGGTTGGCGAGTGGGTGGGTGGGTTGGCAGGTGGGTGGGTCGGGTGGTTGGGTGGGTGAGTGGGTGGGTAGGTGGGTGGATTGGCGGGTGGATGAGTGGGTTGGCGGGTGGGTGGGTCGGGTGGTTGGGTGGGTCGGTCGTTGGATGGGTGGGTGGGTGGATTGGTGGGTGGGTGGGTCAGTGGTTGGGTGGGTCGGTGGTTGGATGGGTGGGTGGGTGGATTGGTGGGTGGGTGGGTCAGTGGTTGGGTGGGTCGGTGGTTGGATGGGTGGGTGGGTGGGTCAGTGGTTGGGTGGGTCGGTCGTTGGATGGGTGGGTGGGTGGATTGGTGGGTGGGTGGGTCAGTGGTTGGGTGGGTTGGTGGGTGGATTGGTGGGTGGGTGGGTCGGTGGACAGAGAGAGACAGGCGGAGAGTCAAGATCCGACAAATATCCGCGTCTCTCTCTCCCACCGCGTCTCTCCCCGTGTCCCCGCGTCCCCGTGTCTCCGTCTCTCTCCCCGTGTCCCCATGTCTCCGTCTCTCCCCGTGTCTCCGTCTCTCTCCCCGTCTCCCCGTGTCTCCATCTCTCCCCATGTCTGCCCGCGTCCCCGTGTCTCCGTCTCTCCCCGTGTCTCCGTCTCTCCCTGCGTCCCCGTGTCTCCGTCTCTCCCCGTGTCCCCGTGTCTCCGTCTCTCTCCCCGTGTCCCGTGTCTCCCCGCCTCCCCATCTCCGTCTCTCTCCCGGTGTCCCCGTGTCTCCGTCTCTCCCCGTGTCTCCGTCTCTCTCCCCGTCTCCCCATGTCTCCGTCTCTCTCCCCATGTCCCCGTGTCTCAGTATCTCTCCCCGTGTCCCCGTCTCTCTCCCCATGTCCCCGTGTCCCTGTGTCTCCGTCTCTCCCCGTGTCTCCGTCTCTCCCCGTGTCCCCGTCTCTCTCCCCATGTCCCCGTGTCCCCGTGTCTCCGTCTCTCCCTGTGTCCCCGTGTCTCCGTCTCTCCCCGTGTTCCCGTGTCTCCGTCTCTCCCCGTGTCCCCGTCTCTCTCCCCATGTCCCGTGTCCCCGTGTCTCCGTCTCTCCCCGTGTCTCCGTCTCTCTCCCCGTCTCTCTCCCCGTGTCCCCGTGTCTCCGTCTCTCCCCGTGTCCCCGTCTCTCTCCCCATGTCCCCGTGTCCCCGTGTCTCCGTCTATCCCCGTGTCTGCCCGCGTCTCCCCGTGCCTGCAGGAAGCTGACGGTCATGAGCGTGAGGCAGTAGGAGGAGACGCCTCCCGTGAAAGCCTCGTTGAGCTCCCGTTGCTGCAGGAACTGCTTCAGCACCAGCACGAGGTACGGCAGGGCCGGGAAAGCCTGCGGAGGGACACAGACATCGATCTGTCCGCTGCTTGATGAGGCCGCTTACACCTCGACATGGTCTCTAGGCTGGGGGTCTCTGCAAAATACAACTACTTCAGGCCTGGTGGAGGCCTAGCCTAGTTTTTTAAGGCCTAGTGGAAGCCTACGGAGAGTCTAGCGGAGACTTGTTGAGGCCTAGTTGAGGCCTAGTGAAGATCTAGCGGAGGCCTAGTGAAGGCATAGTTGAGGCCTAGTGAAGATCTAGTAGAAGCCTAGTGTAGGCCTAGTGTAGGCCTAGTCGAGGCCTAGTGGAGACCTAGTAGAAGCCTAGTGTAGGCCTAGTGAAGATCTAGTAGAAGCCTAGTGTAGGCCTAGTGTAGGCCTAGTGGAGACCTAGTAGAAGCCTAGTGTAGGCCTAGTGGAGACCTAGTAGAAGCCTAGTGTAGGCCTAGTGAAGACCTAGTAGAAGCCTAGTGTAGGCCTAGTGTAGGCCTAGTGGAGACCTAGTAGAAGCCTAGTGTAGGCCTAGTGGAAGCTTAGTGGTGGCCCAGTGCAGGCCGAGCAAGCACCTGGTGCAGGCCTACTTAAGGCTCTGGTGGCATCGTGAGGATCATTGTGAGGCTCTAGTGAAGGCCTCGTGAGGGTGAGGTGAAGGCCTAGTAGAAGCCCAGTGTAGGCCTAGTGGTGGCTCAGTGCAGGCTGAGCGAGGGCCTCGTGGATGCCTACTTAAGGCTCTGGTGGCCTCGTGAGAGTCATGGTGAGGCTCTAGTGAAGGCCTAGTAGAAGCTTAATGGAGGCCTAGTGGAGGCTTAGTGGAAGCTTAGTGAAGGCCCAGTATAGGCTCAGTGTAGGCCCAGTGCAGGCCTAACAAGGGTCTCTTGAAGGCCTAGTGGGCGGTGGGGTGTAGGCCTAGAGAAGGCCTAGTGAAGGCCCAATGCAGGCCCAGTGCAGGCCTAACGAAGATCTCTTGAAGGCCTAGTGGGCGGTGGGGTGGAGGCCGAGAGAAGGGCCTATCGGAGGAGGCCGTCACCTGCATGAACGAGCGAGTGAGTTCCGCCGAGCGAACGCCGTTCTCCATGTTGAAGCTGATGTCCACCTTCACGTCGGAGCGAGCGTCCATCATCTTGATGATCGGCACCTGCGGCACGCCAACGACACGCCAACGACACGCCAACGACACGCCAACGACACGCGTGTCAGGCCTCGTGTTGTCCGCGTCTCTCCCACTTCCCCCTCGCCCTCCGCGCATCTCCCCCCATCAGCCTCGGTCTCCGTGAGTCTCTACTCCGTGAGTCCCTGTGAGTGTCTACCCAGTGAGTCTCCGTGAGTCTCTACCCAGTGAGTCTCTACTCCACGAGTCCCCGTGAGTCTCTACCCAGTGAGTCTCTACACCACGAGTCTCCGTGAGTCTCCCTGTGAGTCTCACCGTGGCTCTATCTCCCTGTGAGTCTCTACTCCCCGTGAGTCTCACCGTGGCTCTATCGAGGACTCGAACTGAGCCCTGTGCAGCGACTCCGTGAGTCTCTACCCGTGAGTCGCTCCCTGTGAGTCTCTACCCAGTGAGTCTCTGTGAGTCTCTACTCCCTGTGAGTCTCACCGTGGCTCTATCGAGGACTCGAACTGAGCCCTGTGCAGCGACTCCGTGAGTCTCTACTCCCCGTGAGTCGCTCCCTGTGAGTCTCTCCCTGTGAGTCTCTACCCAGTGAGTCTCTACTCCGTGAGTCTCTACTCCCAATGAGTCTCTACCCAGTGAGTCTCTGTGAGTCTCTACTCCCTGTGAGTCTCACCGTGGCTCTATCGAGGACTCGAACTGAGCCCTGTGCAGCGACTCCGTGAGTCTCTACTCCCCGTGAGTCTCTCCCTGTGAGTCTCTCCCTGTGAGTCTCTACCCAGTGAGTCTCTACTCCGTGAGTCTCTACTCCCAATGAGTCTCTACCCAGTGAGTCTCTGTGAGTCTCTACTCCCTGTGAGTCTCACCGTGGCTCTATCGAGGACTCGAACTGAGCCCTGTGCAGCGACTCCGTGAGTCTCTACTCCCCGTGAGTCGCTCCCTGTGAGTCTCTCCCTGTGAGTCTCTAATCGTGAGTATCTACCCCGTGAGTCTCCGTGAGTCTCCGTGAGTCTCACCGTGGCTCTATCGAGGACCCGCACTGAGCCCTGTGCAGCGACTCCGTGAGTCTCTACCCCACAAGTCCCTGTGAGTCTCCGTGAGTCTCTGTGAGTCTCTCCCCGTGAGGCTCACCGTGGCTCTATCTCCGTGTGAGTCTCACCGTGGCTCTATCGAGGACCCGCACTGAGCCCTGAGCAGCGACTCCGTGAGTCTCTACCCCACAAGTCCCTGTGAGTCTCCGTGAGTCTCTGTGAGTCTCTCCCCGTGAGGCTCACCTTGGCTCTATCGAGGACTCGAACTGAGCCCTGTGCAGCGACTCC
Source organism: Lethenteron camtschaticum (assembly GCA_018977245.1). NCBI lineage: Eukaryota > Metazoa > Chordata > Hyperoartia > Petromyzontiformes > Petromyzontidae > Lethenteron > Lethenteron camtschaticum. The sequence continues at coordinate 9,505 of WFAB01003340.1, read as the reverse complement.
GTGAGTCTCTACCCAGTGAGTCTCTACCCCACGAGTCCCTGTGAGTCTCTACCCAGTGAGTCTCTACACCACGAGTCTCCGTGAGTCTCCCTGTGAGTCTCACCGTGGCTCTATCTCCCTGTGAGTCTCTACTCCCCGGGAGTCTCACCGTGGCTCTATCGAGAACTCGAACTGAGCCCTGTGCAGCGACTCCGTGAGTCTCTACCCCGTGAGTCTCTGTGAGTCTCTACCCAGTGAGTCTCTGTGAGTCTCTACTCCCTGTGAGTCTCACCGTGGCTCTATCGAGGACTCGAACTGAGCCCTGTGCAGCGACTCCGTGAGTCTCTACTCCCCGTGAGTCGCTCCCTGTGAGTCTCTCCCTGTGAGTCTCTACCCAGTGAGTCTCTACTCCGTGAGTCTCTACTCCCAATGAGTCTCTACCCAGTGAGTCTCTGTGAGTCTCTACTCCCTGTGAGTCTCACCGTGGCTCTATCGAGGACTCGAACTGAGCCCTGTGCAGCGACTCCGTGAGTCTCTACTCCCCGTGAGTCGCTCCCTGTGAGTCTCTCCCTGTGAGTCTCTAATCGTGAGTATCTACCCCGTGAGTCTCCGTGAGTCTCCGTGAGTCTCACCGTGGCTCTATCGAGGACCCGCACTGAGCCCTGAGCAGCGACTCCGTGAGTCTCTACCCCACAAGTCCCTGTGAGTCTCCGTGAGTCTCTGTGAGTCTCTCCCCGTGAGGCTCACCTTGGCTCTATCGAGGACTCGAACTGAGCCCTGTGCAGCGACTCCGTGAGTCTCTACCCAGTGAGTCTCCGTGAGTCTCTACTCCCTGTGAGTCTCACCGTGGCTCTATCTCTCCGTGTGACTCCCTGTGAGTCTCAGTGAGTCTCTACCCCGTGAGTCTCTACCCCGTGAGTCTCTACCCCGTGAGTCTCTACTCCCCGTGAGTCTCACCGTGGCTCTATCGAGGACTCGAACTGAGCCCTGTGCAGCGACTCCGTGAGTCTCTACCCCAGAAGTCCCTGTGAGTCTCCGTGAGTCTCTGTGAGTCTCTCCCCGTGACGCTCACCTTGGCTCTATCTCCCTGTGAGTCTCTACTCCCCGTGAGTCTCACCGTGGCTCTATCTCCGTGTGAGTCTCACCGTGGCTCTATCGAGGACCCGAACTGAGCCCTGAGCAGCGACTCCGTGAGTCTCCGTGAGTCTCTACTCCCCACGAGTCTCACCGTGGCTCTATCGAGGACTCGCACTGAGCCCTGAGCAGCGACTCCGTGAGTCTCCGTGAGTCTCTACTCCCCACGAGTCTCACCGTGGCTCTATCGAGGACTCGCACTGAGCCCTGAGCAGCGACTCCGTGAGTCTCCGTGAGTCTCTACTCCCCACGAGTCTCACCGTGGCTCTATCGAGGACTCGCACTGAGCCCTGAGCAGCGACTCCGTGAGTCTCCGTGAGTCTCTACTCCCCACGAGTCTCACCGTGGCTCTATCGAGGACTCGCACTGAGCCCTGAGCAGCGACTCCGTGAGTCTCCAGTTCCTCGGCCAGCGTCCAGAGGGGAAGTGCGTCCCAGCGGCCAAACACCACCACGTCGATATCGCTACAACAACAAACACAACCACAACCACCATCACAACCACCACAACAACCACAACAAACACAACAACAATCACAATTACCACCGCAACTACGAGCACTGCAAACAACACCATATCGATGTCGCTACAACAACAAACACAACCACAACCACCATCACAACCACCACAACCATCACAACCACAACAAACACAATCACCACCGCAACTACGAGCACTGCAAACACCAACACAGCGATGTCGCTACCACAACCATCACAACCACAACAACCATAATCACCACCACCACAATCACCACCACATTGACATCACTACAACCACCCTCACCACACTACTGCACTACCACCAACATCACCACCATCACCACCATCACCAACATCACCACCATCACCACCATCATCACCACCACCATCACCATCACCACCACCACCAACATCACCACCATCACCACCACCACCATCACCACCATCAGCACCATCACCACCATCAGCACCATCACCACCATCACCAACATCACCACCATCAGCACCATCAGCACCATCACCACCATCACCACCATCACCACCATCAGCACCATCACCACCATCAGCACCATCACCACCATCACCAACATCACCACCATCAGCACCATCACCACCATCAGCACCATCACCACCATCACCCATCACCACCATCAGCACCATCACCACCATCAGCACCATCACCACCATCACCACCATCACCACCTCAGCACCATCACCACCATCACCAACATCACCACCATCACCAACATCACAACATCAGCACCATCACCAACATCACCAACATCACCACCATCAGCACCATCACCACCATCAGCACCATCACCACCATCACCAACATCACCACCATCACCAACATCACCAACATCACCACCATCACCAACATCACCAACATCACCACCATCACCAACATCACCAACATCACCACCATCACCAACATCACCAACATCACCAACATCACCACCATCACCACCATCACCAACATCACCAACATCAGCACCATCACCACCATCACCACCATCGCCACGATCGCCACCATCACCACCATCACCACCATCAGCACCATCACCACCATCAGCACCATCACCACCATCAGCACCATCACCACCATCACCACCATCACCAACATCACCACCATCACCACCATCACCCATCACCACCATCACCACCATCACCACCATCAGCACCATCACCACCATCACCACCATCACCAACATCAGCACCATCAGCACCATCACCACCATCAGCACCATCACCACCATCACCACCATCACCACCATCACCAACATCAGCACCATCACCACCATCACCAACATCAGCACCATCACCACCATCACCAACATCACCACCATCACCACCACCATCACCACCATCACCACCACCACCATCACCAACATCAGCACCATCACCACCATCACCAACATCAGCACCATCACCACCATCACCACCATCACCACCATCACCACCATCAGCACCATCACCACCATCAGCACCATCACCACCATCACCACCATCAGCACCATCACCACCATCAGCACCATCACCACCATCACCACCATCACCACCATCACCCATCCACATCACCACCATCACCACCATCAGCCACCATCACACCATCAGCACCATCACCACCATCACCACCATCACCACCATCACCCATCAGCCACCATCAGCCCCCACCATCACCACCATCAGCACCATCACCACCATCACCACCATCACCACCATCAGCACCATCAGCACCATCAGCCACCATCACCACCATCACCACCATCACCACCATCACCACCATCAGCACCATCAGCACCATCAGCACCATCACCAACATCACCAACATCAGCACCATCTGCACCATCAGCACCATCAGCACCATCAGCACCATCACCACCATCACCAACATCAGCACCATCTGCACCATCAGCACCATCAGCACCATCAGCACCATCACCACCATCACCAACATCACCAACATCAGCACCATCTGCACCATCAGCACCATCACCAACATCACCACCATCACCAACATCACCAACATCAGCACCATCTGCACCATCAGCACCATCAGCACCATCACCACCATCACCAACATCAGCACCATCTGCACCATCAGCACCATCAGCACCATCAGCACCATCACCACCATCACCAACATCACCAACATCAGCACCATCTGCACCATCAGCACCATCACCAACATCAGCACCATCACCACCATCACCAACATCAGCACCATCACACCATCACCACCATCACCAACATCAGCACCATCACCACCATCACCAACATCACCACCATCACCAACATCACCAACATCACCACCATCAGCACCATCACCACCATCACCAACATCACCAACATCACCACCATCACCAACATCACCACCATCACCACCATCACCAACATCACCAACATCACCAACATCACCACCATCACCAACATCACCACCATCACCACCATCACCACCATCACCACCATCACCAACATCACCAACATCACCAACATCACCAACATCACCACCATCACCAACATCACCACCATCACCAACATCACCACCATCAGCACCATCACCACCATCACCACCATCAGCACCATCACCACCATCACCACCATCACCAACATCACCACCATCACCACCATCACCACCATCACACCATCAGCACCATCACCACCATCACCAACACCAACATCACCACCATCAGCACCATCACCAACATCACCACCATCACCAACATCACCACCATCACCAACATCACCAACATCACCACCATCAGCACCATCACCACCATCACCAACATCAGCACCATCACCACCATCACCACCATCACCACCATCAGCACCATCACCACCATCACCACCATCAGCACCATCACCACCATCACCAACATCAGCACCATCACCACCATCACCACCATCACCACCATCACCAACATCACCAACATCACCACCATCAGCACCATCACCACCATCACCAACATCAGCACCATCACCACCATCACCACCATCACCACCATCACCAACATCAGCACCATCACCAACATCACCAACATCACCACCATCAGCACCATCACCACCATCACCACCATCAGCACCATCACCACCATCAGCACCATCACCACCATCACCACCATCACCACCATCACCACCATCACCAACATCACCACCATCACCAACATCACCACCATCAGCACCATCACCACCATCACCACCATCAGCACCATCACCACCATCACCACCATCACCACCATCACCACCATCACCACCATCACCAACACCAACATCACCACCATCACCACCATCACCACCATCACCAACATCACCAACATCACCACCATCACCACCATCACCACCATCACCAACATCACCATCACCAACATCACCACCATCACCAACATCACCACCATCACCAACATCACCAACATCACCACCATCAGCACCATCACCACCATCACCACCATCAGCACCATCACCACCATCACCACCATCACCAACATCAGCACCATCACCACCATCACCACCATCACCACCATCACCACCATCACCACCATCACCACCATCACCACCATCACCACCATCACCACCATCACCACCATCACCAACATCACCACCATCACCACCATCAGCACCATCACCATCACCACCATCCACCAACATCGCCACCATCGCCAACATCGCCACCATCGCCACCATCACCACCATCACCACCATCACCACCATCACCAACATCACCACCATCACCAACATCACCACCATCAGCACCATCACCACCATCAGCACCATCAGCACCATCACCACCATCACCAACATCAGCACCATCACCCCCATCACCAACATCACCACCATCACCACCATCACCAACATCACCACCATCACCACCATCAGCACCATCACCACCATCACCAACATCAGCACCATCAGCACCATCACCACCATCACCAACATCAGCACCATCACCACCATCACCAACATCACCACCATCACCAACATCACCAACATCACCACCATCAGCACCATCACCACCATCACCAACATCACCAACATCACCACCATCACCAAACATCACCACCATCACCACCATCACCAACATCCACCAACATCACCAACATCACCACCATCACCAACATCACCACCATCACCACCATCACCACCATCACCACCATCACCAACATCACCAACATCACCAACATCACCAACATCACCAACATCACCACCATCACCAACATCACCACCATCACCAACATCACCACCATCACCACCATCACCACCATCACCACCATCAGCACCATCACCACCATCACCACCATCACCAACATCACCACCATCACCACCATCACCACCATCACCACCATCAGCACCATCACCACCATCACCAACACCAACATCACCACCATCAGCACCATCACCAACATCACCACCATCACCAACATCACCACCATCACCAACATCACCAACATCACCACCATCAGCACCATCACCACCATCACCAACATCAGCACCATCACCACCATCACCACCATCACCACCATCAGCACCATCACCACCATCACCACCATCAGCACCATCACCACCATCACCAACATCAGCACCATCACCACCATCACCACCATCACCACCATCACCAACATCACCACCATCAGCACCATCACCACCATCACCAACATCAGCACCATCACCACCATCACCACCATCACCACCATCACCAACATCAGCACCATCACCAACATCACCAACATCACCACCATCAGCACCATCACCACCATCACCACCATCAGCACCATCACCACCATCAGCACCATCACCACCATCACCACCATCACCACCATCACCAACATCACCACCATCACCAACATCACCACCATCAGCACCATCACCACCATCACCACCATCAGCACCATCACCACCATCACCACCATCACCACCATCACCACCATCACCACCATCACCAACACCAACATCACCACCATCACCACCATCACCACCATCACCACATCACCAACATCACCACCATCACCACCATCACCACACCACATCACCACACATCACCAACATCACCACCATCACCAACATCACCACCATCACCAACATCACCAACATCACCACCATCAGCACCATCACCACCATCACCACCATCAGCACCATCACCACCATCACCACCATCACCAACATCAGCACCATCACCACCATCACCAACATCACCACCACCACCATCCACCATCACCACCCATCACCAACATCACCACCATCACCACCATCAGCACCATCACCACATCACCACCATCAGCACCATCACCACCATCACCAACATCACCACCATCACCACCATCAGCACCATCACCACCATCACCACCATCACCAACATCGCCACCATCGCCAACATCGCCACCATCGCCACCATCACCACCATCACCACCATCACCACCATCACCAACATCACCACCATCACCAACATCACCACCATCAGCACCATCACCACCATCAGCACCATCAGCACCATCACCACCATCACCAACATCAGCACCATCACCCCATCACCAACATCACCACCATCACCACCATCACCAACATCACCACCATCACCACCATCAGCACCATCACCACCATCACCACCATCACCAACATCAGCACCATCACCACCATCACCACACCATCAGCACCATCACCACCATCACCAACATCACCACCATCACCACCATCACCAACATCACCACCATCACCACCATCACCACCATCACCAACATCACCACCATCAGCACCATCACCACCATCACCAACACCAACATCACCACCATCAGCACCATCACCACCATCACCAACACCAACATCACCAACATCACCACCATCACCAACATCACCACCATCACCAACATCACCAACATCACCACCATCAGCACCATCACCACCATCACCAACATCACCACCATCAGCAACCATCACCACCACCAACATCACCACCATCAGCACCATCACCAACATCACCACCATCACCACCATCACCACCATCACCACCATCAGCACCATCACCACCATCACCAACATCAGCACCATCAGCACCATCACCAACATCAGCACCATCACCACCATCACCAACATCACCACCATCACTACATCACCACCATCAGCACCATCAGCACCATCACCACCATCACCACCATCACCAACATCACCAACATCAGCACCATCACCACCATCACCAACATCACCACCATCACCACCACCACCAACATCACCACCATCACCACCACCACCAACATCACCAACATCAGCACCATCACCACCACCACCACCATCACCACCATCAGCACCATCACCACCATCACCAACATCACCACCATCACCACCATCACCAACATCACCAACATCACCACCATCACCACCATCAGCACCATCACCAACATCAGCACCATCAGCACCATCACCACCATCACCAACATCACCACCATCACCACCATCACCACCATCAGCACCATCACCACCAATCACCAACACATCACCACCATCACCACCATCACCAACATCACCAACATCAGCACCATCACCACCATCACCAACATCACCACCATCACCACCATCACCAACATCACCACCATCAGCACCATCACCAACATCAGCACCATCACCACCATCAGCCACCATCACCAACATCACCACCATCACCACCATCACCCACACACCATCACCACACCATCACCACCATCACCACCATCACCACCACCACCATCACCACCATCACCACCATCACCACCATCAGCACCATCACCACCATCACCACCATCACCACCATCACACCCACCCATCACCACATCAGCCCCACCCCATCAACCAACCAATCACCACCCATTCACCACCATCAGCACCATCACCAACATCACACCATCACCACCATCACCACTACACCATCACCACCATCACCACCATTCACCAACATCACCACCATCACCACCATCAGCACCATCACCAACATCAGCACCATCACCACCATCACCACCACCATCACCACCATCACCACCATCACCAACATCAGCACCATCACCACCATCACCAGCCATCACCACCATCAGCACCATCACCAACATCAAAAGCACCATCACCACCATCACCAACCATCACCAACCATCAGCAACCATCACCACCATCACCAACATCACCACCATCACCCACCACCATCAGCCACCAAATCACCACCACCAAACATCCACCACCATCAGCACCATCACCAAACCATCACCACCAACACCCATCACCACCATCACCACCATCACCACACCACATCACCCATCCAACAGCACATACCATCACCACCCACATCACCACATCACCAAACATCACCACCATCTCACCCACCCATCACCCAGCCATCACCACCATCCACATCACACATCAGCACCATCACCCTACCATCACCACACATCACCACCATCACCACGCATCAACCACCCATCACCAACATCACCACACACCCATCACCACCAATCACCACCATCACGCACCATCACAACATCAGCACCATCACCACCATCACCAACATCACCACCATCACCACCATCTGCACCATCACCACCATCACCACCATCAGCACCATCAGCACCATCAGCACCATCAGCACCATCACCACCATGCACCACGCCACCATCACCACCATCACCAACATCACCACCATCACCACCATCACCAACATCAGCACCATCACCACCATCACCACCATCAGCACCATCACCAACATCAGCCACACCACCATCACCACCATCACCACCATCACCACCATCACCAACATTCAGCACCATCACCACCATCACCACCATCACCACCATCAGCACCATCACCAACATCACCACCATCTGCACCATCACCACCATCACCACCATCAGCACCATCAGCACCATCAGCACCATCAGCACCATCACCACCATCGCCACCAT
>WFAB01003339.1:0-17720 GCA_018977245.1 Lethenteron camtschaticum | reverse complement strand
AGTCTATGGGAGACTTTAACATTGGAGTCTATAGGAGACTTCAACATTGGAGTCTATGGGTAGAGACTTTAACATTGGAGTCTATGGGAGACTTTAAGATTGGAGTCTATGGGAGACTTTAACATTGAAGTCTGTGGGAGACTTTAACATTGGAGTCTGTGGGAGACTTTAACATTGGAGTCTATGGGTAGAGACTTTAACATTGGAGTCTATGGGAGACTTTAACATGGAGTCTATGGAGACTTTAACATTGGAGTCTATGGGAGACTTTAACATTGGAGTCTATGGGAGGCTTTAACATTGGAGTCTATGGGAGACTTTAACATTGGAGTCTATGGGAGACTTTAACATTGGAGTCTATGGGTAGAGACTTTAACATTGGAGTCTATGGGTAGAGACTTTAACATTAGAGTCTATGGGAGACTTTAACACTTGGGGAAGTCCTAACTGGGAGAACGGTTTAACCATTGGGCCAGTCCTCATGGGAGACTTTAAACATGGAAAAGGTCTATGGGTAGAAAAGACTTTGAACACAATGGGAGTCTGTGTGGAGACTTTAAGCAATTGGAGTCTATGGGTAGAGCTTTAACATTGGCGTCTATGGGAGACTTTAACATGGGAGTCTATGGGAGACTTTAACATTGTAGTCTATGGGTAGAGACTTTAAACATTGGAGTCTGTGGGAGACTTTAACATTGGAGTCTATGGGAGACTTTAACATTGGAGTCTATGGGAGACTTTAACATTGGGAGTCTATGGGGAGAGACTTTAACATTTGAGTCTAATGGGTAAAGACTTTAGCATTGGAGTCTATGGGGAGACTTTAACATTGGAGTCTATGGGAGACTTTAACATTGGAGTTATGGAGACTTTAACATTGTAGTCTATGGGTAGAGACTTTAACATTGGAGTCTATGGGTAGAGACTTTAACATTGGAGTCTATAGGTAGAGACTTTAACATTGGAGTATATGGGAGACTTTAACATTGGAGTCTATGGAGACTTAACGTTGGAGTCTATGGGAGACTTTAACATTGGAGTCCTATGGGAGACTTTTAACATTGGAGTCTATGGGAGACTTTAACATTGTGTCTATGGGAGACTTTAACATTGGGAGTCTATGGGAGACTTTAACATTGGAGTCTATGGGAGACTTTAACATTGGAGTCTATGGGTAAGAGACTTTAACATTGGAGTCTATGGGAGACTTTAACATTGGAGTCTATGGGAGACTTTAACATTGGAGTCTATGGGAGACTTTAACATTGGAGTCTATGGGTAGAGACTTTAACATTGGAGTCTATGGGTAGAGACTTAACATTAGAGTCTATGGGAGACTTTAACATTGGAGTCTATGGGAGACTTTAACATTGGAGTCTATGGGAGACTTTAACATGGGGAGTCTATGGGTTAGAGACTTTAACAATGGAGTCTGTGTGAGACTTTAACATTGGAGTCTATGGGTAGAGACTTTAACATTGGCGTCTATGGGAGACTTTAACATGGGAGTCTATGGGAGACTTTAACATTGTAGTCTATGGGTAGAGACTTTAACATTGGAGTCTGTGGGAGACTTTAACATTGGAGTCTATGGGAGACTTTAACATTGGAGTCTATGGGAGACTTTAACATTGGAGTCTATGGGAGACTTTAACATTGGAGTCTATGGGGGAGAGACTTTAACATTTGAGTCTATGGGTAAAGACTTTAGCATTGGGAGTCTATGGGAGACTTTAACATTGGAGTCTATGGGAGACTTTAACATTGGAGTCTATGGGAGACTTTAACATTGTAGTCTATGGGTAGAGACTTTAACATTGGAGTCTATGGGTAGAGACTTTAACATTGGAGTCTATAGGTAGAGACTTTAACATTGGAGTATATGGGAGACTTTAACATTGGAGTCTATGGGAGACTTTAACGTTGGAGTCTATGGGAGACTTTAACATTGGAGTCTATGGGAGACTTTAACATTGGAGTCTATGGGAGACTTTAACATTGTAGTCTATGGGAGACTTTAACATTGGAGTCTATGGGAGACTTTAACATTGGAGTCTATGGGAGACTTTAACATTGGAGTCTATGGGTAGAGACTTTAACATTGGAGTCTATAGGAGACTTCAACATTGGAGTCTATGGGAGACTTCAAAATTGGAGTCTATGGGAGACTTTAACATTGGAGTCTATGGGTAGAGACTTTAACATTGGAGTCTATGGGAGACTTTAACATTGGAGTCTATGGGAGACTTTAACATTGGAGTCTATGGGTAGAGACTTTAACATTGGAGTCTATGGGAGACTTTAACATTGGAGTCTATGGGAGACTTTAACATTGGAGTCAATGAGAGACTTTAACATTGGAGTCTATGGGAGACTTTAACATTGGAGTCTATGGGAGACTTTAACATTGGAGTCTATGGGTAGAGACTTTAACATTGGAGTCTATGGTAGAGACTTTAACATTGGAGTCTATGGGAGACTTTAACATTGGAGTCTATGGGAGACTTTAACATTGGAGTCTATGGGTAGAGACTTTAACATTGGAGTCTATGGGAGACTTTAACATTGGAGTCTATGGGAGACTTTAACATTGGAGTCTATGGGAGACTTTAACATTGGAGTCTATGGGAGACTTTAACATTGGAGTCTATGGGAGACTTTAACATTGGAGTTTAATTGAGTCTATGGGAGACTTTAACATTGGAGTCAATGGGAGACTTTAACATTGGAGTCCTATGGGTAGAGACTTTAACATTGGAGTCTATGGGATACTTTAACATTGGAGTCTATGGGAGACTTTAACATTGGAGTCTAGTGGAGACTTTAACATTGGAGTCTATGGGAGACTTTAACATTGGAGTCTATGGGTAGAGACTTTAACATTGGAGTCTATGGGAGACTTTAACATTGGAGTCTATGGGAGACTTTAACATTGGAGTCTATGGGTAGAGACTTTAACATTGGAGTCTATGGGAGACTTTAACATTGGAGTCTATGGGAGACTTTAACATTGGAGTCTATGGGAGACTTTAACATTGGAGTCTATGGGTAGAGACTTTAACATTGGAGTCTATGGGAGACTTTAACATTGGAGTCTATGGGAGACTTTAACATTGGAGTCTATGGGTAGAGACTTTAACATTGGAGTCTATGGGTAGAGACTATAACATTGGAGTCTATGGGAGACTTTAACATTGGAGTCTATGGGAGACTTTAACATTGGAGTCTATGGGAGACTTTAACATTGGAGTCTATGGGAGACTTTAACATTGGAGTCTATGGGTAGAGACTTTAACATTGGAGTCTATGAGAGACTTTAACATTGGAGTCTATGAGAGACTTTAACATTGGAGTCTATGGGTAGAGACTTTAACATTGGAGTCTATGAGAGACTTTAACATTGGAGTCTATGGGAGACTTTAACATTGGAGTCTGTGGGAGACTTAAACATTGGAGTCTATGGGAGACTTTAACATTGGAGTCTATGGGTAGAGACTTTAACATTGGAGTCTATGAGAGACTTTAACATTGGAGTCTATGGGAGACTTTAACATCGGAGTCTATGGGAGACTTTAACATTGGAGTCTATGAGAGACTTTAACATTGGAGTCTATGGGTAGAGACTTTAACATTGGAGTCTATGAGAGAATTTAACATTGGAGTCTATGGGTAGAGACTTTAACATCGGAGTCTATGGGAGACTTTAACATTGGAGTCTATGGGTAGAGACTTTAACATTGGAGTCTTTGAGAGACTTTAACATTGGAGTCTATGGGAGACTTTAACATTGGAGTCTATGGGAGACTTTAACATTGGAGTCTATGGGAGACTTTAACATTGAAGTCTATGGGTAGAGACTTTAACACTGGAGTCTATGGGAGACTTTAACATTGGAGTCTATGGGTAGAGACTTTAACATTGGAGTCTATGAGAGACTTTAATATTGGAGTCTAGGGGAGACTTTAACATTGGAGTCTATGGGAGACTTCAAAATTGGAGTCTATGGGAGACTTTAACATTGGAGTCTATGGGTAGAGACTTTAACATTGGAGTCTATGGGAGACTTTAAGATTGGAGTCTATGGGAGACTTCAAAATTGGAGTCTATGGGAGACTTTAACATCGGAGTCTATGGGAGACTTTAACATTGGAGTCTATGGGTAGAGACTTTAACATTGGAGTCTATGGGAGACTTTAAGATTGGAGTCTATGGGAGACTTTAACATTGGAGTCTATAGGAGACTTCAACATTGGAGTCTATGGGTAGAGACTTTAACATTGGAGTCTATGGGAGACTTTAAGATTGGAGTCTATGGGAGACTTTAACATTGAAGTCTGTGGGAGACTTTAACATTGGAGTCTGTGGGATACTTTAACATTGGAGTCTATGGGAGACTTTAACATTGGAGTCTATGGGAGACTTTAACATTGGAGTCTACGGGTAGAGACTTTAACATTGGAGTCTATGGGAGACTTTAACATTGGAGTCTATGGGTAGAGACTTTAACATTGGAGTCTATGGGTAGAGACTTTAACATTGGAGTCTATGGGATACTTTAACATTGGAGTCTATGGGAGACTTTAACATTGGAGTCTATGGGAGACTTTAACATTGGAGTCTATGGGAGACTTTAACATTGGAGTCTATGGGTAGAGACTTTAACATTGGAGTCTATGGGAGACTTTAACATTGGAGTCTATGGGAGACTTTAACATTGGAGTCTATGGGTAGAGACTTTAACATTGGAGTCTATGGGAGACTATAACATTGGAGTCTATGGGAGACTTTAACATTGGAGTCTATGGGAGACTTTAACATTGGAGTCTATGGGTAGAGACTTTAACATTGGAGTCTATGGGAGACTTTAACATTGGAGTCTATGGGAGACTTTAACATTGGAGTCTATGGGTAGAGACTTTAACATTGGAGTCTATGGGTAGAGACTATAACATTGGAGTCTATGGGAGACTTTAACATTGGAGTCTATGGGAGACTTTAACATTGGAGTCTATGGGAGACTTTAACATTGGAGTTTATGGGAGACTTTAACATTGGAGTCTATGGGTAGAGACTTTAACATTGGAGTCTATGAGAGACTTTAACATTGGAGTCTATGAGAGACTTTAACATTGGAGTCTATGGGTAGAGACTTTAACATTGGAGTCTATGAGAGACTTTAACATTGGAGTCTATGGGAGACTTTAACATTGGAGTCTGTGGAGACTTAAACATTGGAGTCTATGGGAGACTTTAACATTGGAGTCTATGGGTAGAGACTTTAACATTGGAGTCTATGAGAGACTTTAACATTGGAGTCTATGGGAGACTTTAACATCGGAGTCTATGGGAGACTTTAACATTGGAGTCTATGAGAGACTTTAACATTGGAGTCTATGGGTAGAGACTTTAACATTGGAGTCTATGAGAGAATTTAACATTGGAGTCTATGGGTAGAGACTTTAACATCGGAGTCTATGGGAGACTTTAACATTGGAGTCTATGGGTAGAGACTTTAACATTGGAGTCTTTGAGAGACTTTAACATTGGAGTCTATGGGAGACTTTAACATTGGAGTCTATGGGAGACTTTAACATTGGAGTCTATGGGAGACTTTAACATTGAAGTCTATGGGTAGAGACTTTAACACTGGAGTCTATGGGAGACTTTAACATTGGAGTCTCTGGGTAGAGACTTTAACATTGGAGTCTATGAGAGACTTTAATATTGGAGTCTAGGGAGACTTTAACATTGGAGTCTATGGGAGACTTCAAAATTGGAGTCTATGGGAGACTTTAACATTGGAGTCTATGGGTAGAGACTTTAACATTGGAGTCTATGGGAGACTTTAAGATTGGAGTCTATGGGAGACTTCAAATTGGAGTCTATGGGAGACTTTAACATCGGAGTCTATGGGAGACTTTGACATTGGAGTCTATGGGTAGAGACTTTAACATTGGAGTCTATGGGAGACTTTAAGATTGGAGTCTATGGAGACTTTAACATTGGAGTCTATAGGAGACTTCAACATTGGAGTCTATGGTAGAGACTTTAACATTGGAGTCTATGGGAGACTTTAAATTGAAGAACTTAACATTGAGTCTGGGGAGACTTTAACATTGGAGTCTTGGGAGACTTTAACATTGGAGTCTATGGGAGACTTTAACATTGGAGTTACGGGTAGAGACTTTAACATTGGAGTCTATGGGAGACTTTAACATTGGAGTCTGTGTGAGACTTTAACATTGGAGTCTATGGGAGACTTTAACATTGTAGTCTATGGGAGACTTTAACATTGGAGTCTATGGAGACTTTAAGATTGGAGTCTATGGGATACTTTAACATTGGAGTCTATGGGTAGAGACTTTAACATTGGAGTCTATGGGTAGAGACTTTAACATTGGAGTCTATGGGTAGAGACTTTAACATTGGAGTCTATGGGTAGAGACTTTAACATTGGAGTCTATGGGTAGAGACTTTAACATTGGAGGCTATGGGAGACTTTAACATTGGAGTCTGTGGGAGACTTTAACATTGGAGTCTATGGGTAGAGACTTTAACATTGGAGTCTATGCGTAGAGACTTTAACATTGGAGTCTATAGGACACTTTAACATTGGAGTCTATGGGTAGAGACTTTAACATTGGAGTCTATGGGAGACTTTAACATTGGAGTCTGTGTGAGACTTTAACATTGGAGTCTATGGGAGACTTTAACATTGGAGTCTATGGGAGACTTTAACATTGGAGTCTATGGGTAGAGACTTTAACATTGGAGTCTATGGGAGACTTTAAGATTGGAGTCTATGGGATACTTTAACATTGGAGTCTATGGGTAGAGAATTTAACATTGGAGTCTATGGGAGACTTTAACACTGGAGTCTATGGGAGACTTTAACATTGGAGTCTATGGGAGACTTTAACAAACCTGTCAACCCCTTATCAGTGCCTACCAGAGGTAGGACAAAGTCATTGTTATGCAAGTCCAAGTCGAGTCTGAAGTCATCAAATTCATGACTCGAGTCTGACTCGAGTCCAAGTCACATGACTCGAGTCCACACCTCAGAGGTGGGACAAAGTCATTGTTATGCAAGTCCAAGTCGAGTCTGAAGTCATCAAATTCATGACTCGAGTCTGACTCGAGTCCAAGTCACATGACTCGAGTCCACACCTCTGGTGCCTACCTTATCACAGACAAACTCAGACCCTATTGGTCACCCCGTACCCCCTTATCAACCTCAACTTCCATCCCTCAAAGTCCCATCGCAAGGGAGGAACACAAACAAATAGACACATTTTTTACGCCCCTATTGAGATTACTGCATGGGCCTGAAAACTCAAATCTCTCCGTACAAGAACCCGGGCCTTGAATGGGTCGACACGGTGAAGAGAGCACTGCTGAAACATTTATATTTAAAAAAGCAAATTTATCGAAATTATATTACATGGCTCACTCAGTCACTGTCTTCTCGACAGACCTGTTCTCCACCTGAAGACGGCTGCTTGCGGTGTGGCCGAAACGTCGTGAGAATTGTATTTTATTATGTTTTATTTTTATTAATTTATTATTTCCCTTCTACGTGATGACTTTACCGAAAGAACCAAGAAGATGAATCCCTGCAGTCACGAACAGCTTTAAATCGAAATTTGTCGTAGACTAGTTGACATAAATTTCGATTTAAAGCTTCTTTCGTGACTGCAGGGATTCATCCTCTTGGTTCTTTCGGTAAAGTCACGTAGAAGGGAAGTAATAAAATAATAAAAATAAAACATAATAAAATCAAATAATTCTCACGACGTTTCGGCTACAACGCAAGCAGCCGTCTTCAGGTGAAGAATGAGACACTGCCAAGCTTGGAGCTTATATATAAGCTGCGTTGGAGGTGGAAGAAGAAGAGCGCCTTAACAAAAGAATGTGCATATCAAGAGGAATTTAGCATATTCATGGGAAAATGCGTAGGAGGTGGGCGGGGGGGTTTCAAAGTCATATTATGCCCGTGCATTATGCAGGATCAGCAGCACCAAAGGGAGGGGGCAGGGAGTAGAATTAACAAAGGGAGGGCATGTTAATAGTATGTAGAAGCAATGAAACATGTGAATGGGAAAACGGTGGCAGGAGATCCGCAGCGGAGCAAATAATGCATTCCCTGTGGAGAACACAAGATACACAGTTACTGCCAGTTGACATAGTCTACGAAAGATTCATTTTTCTTGATTTCGCTGTCGCAAACTGGTCAATCGCGTAATCAAAATCAGTTTTTTTTCCCCAATGTTTCTCTTTCAACGCTAAGAAGAGCAAGACCGCTGAGACGATCTTGTCCCATTTTTAAGTTTTAGGTTGAGGTGTAGATTTGTGCAGTATTCATATTCTTAGGTTTTTTCGGTAAAGTCACGTAGGTAAAACATTTAAATTAATAAAAGTAAAATAAAATAAAAATCACGACGTTTCGGAGGCAACACAAGTCTCCGTCATCAGGTGGAACCGTCACAGCCAAATTTGCTGCATCAAGTGAGGCAAGGATTCAAGATGTAATCCCTTAAATGCAAGTTGAGGGGGGAGGAGAGGTGGGGGAGCTCATCAGAATGTGGTAGCCAATGAATGGAACGTATCGGGAGGGAGGGGGGTGGAACTCAAAGAAGGCACGAAGTGCCACGTAGAACGCATCGGGAGGGGGAGGGGGTGGCGGGGCCAAAAGAATGCACGACGCGGCACACGAGAGCGGCGGCGTGGACGTGGTTGTGTGCAAGTAACTACTGCTGCACACGCCAACGCATTGGACAGAGAGGGGGAGGGGAGACCAAAAGAGAGTGTGGGGTACAAGTGTACGTGGACATGTGTGTGTACAAGCACCTGTTGATACACATGATGGAAAAGAACAAAAATGCCCATGTTTATACCAATGCTGGCTGAACAATAAAGGGAGTACTGTTAAACACTGGGGATGTTAACACTCGGTAAAGTAAGGTAAAATAGTGCCTGTATTTGTGCAGTAGTTTCAGGCTGCCGCGCCCGCCGCAATAAGTTAAAACGTAACGTTGTAAGCCTCATTTTGGCGCCCCTTTACCTTGGCGCCCGGGGACATATGTGTAATAAAGCTCGCTGAGACGACTTCTACTTATGTTACAGTTACTTCACGCTGATGACAGGCAGCGTGAAAGGGACAGATAGACAGAGACGCCCTGCCACGTGGCAACCCGGAGCCCCACTCCCGCGTGGCCCCCTTCCTCCGTTCGTTCCCGTTCTGACCACGTGTCGTTCGTCTCCACCCATATTTAATACCCGGGTCACGTGGTACGTTTCCACCAATCCTCGTTAGCCTGCGTGGAATCTTCCAGGCTCCCTCATCAGCTCCCGGGACCACGCCCCTGACTCGTCTCCCCATTGGCTGAGGCCAAAGCCAGCAGAACCAATCCTTATAGCTGTCACCCTTCCATCACGTCAGGGCCACGCCCCTGACTCGTCTCCCCATTGGCTGAGGCCAAAGCCAGCAGAACCAATCCTTACAGCTGTCACCTTTCCATCACGTCAGGGCCACGCCCCTGACTCGTCTCCCCATTGGCTGAGGCCAAAGCCAGCAGAAGCAATCTCCATAGCTGTCACCTTTCCATCACGTCAGGGCCATGCCCCCAGGCTTCCTCCCATTGGCTGTAAACCAGGACCGGCAGAGCCAATCACCATGACGAGTTGTGATACGTCAGTGAGCCGGATATATCCTCATATTACATATGTACCCCCTGCCCCCCCCCCCCCTAGCTATGCCTCTGTGGCAACGAAAGGCACCGCGGCAAACTAAACGCGCGTGCATGTGGAGGGCACACAAGAGGGCTCATCTCACTCACCCACCCACTCACCCACTCACTCACTCACCCACTCACTCACTCACTCACCCACTCACCCACTCACCCACCCACTCACTCACGCACTCACTCACCCAGTCACTCACCCAGTCACTCACCCACTCACTCACCCACCCACCCACTCACTCACCCACTCACTCACTCAATCACCCACTCACACACTCACCCACTCACTCACCCATTCACTCACTCACTCACCCACTCACTCATCCACCCACTCACCCACTCACTCACTCACTCACCCACTCACCCACCCACTCACCCATCCACTCACCCACCCACTCACTCACTCACCCACTCACTCACTCACTCACCCACTGACTCACTCACTCACTCACCTACTCACCCACTCACCCACTCACTCACTCACTCACCCACTCACTCACCCACCCACCCACCCACTCACTCACTCACCCACCCACCCACTCACCCACTCACTCACTCACCCACCCACTCACTCACTCACCCACTCATTCAATCACCCACTCACTCACTCACTCACCCACTCACTCACTCACCCACCCACCCACTCACTCACTCACTCACCCACTCACTCACTCACTCACCCACTCACTCACCCACTCACTCACTCACCCACTCACTCACTCACTCACTCACCCACCCACCCACCCACCCACTCACTCACTCACCCACTCACCCACTCACTCACCCACCACTCACTCACTCACTCACCCATCCACTCACTCACTCACTCACCCACCCACTCACCCACTCACTCACCCACCCACCCACTCACTCACTCACCCACCCACCCACCCACCCACTCACTCACCACTCACCCACCCACTCACTCACCCACTCACTCACTCACCCACTCACTCACCCCACTCACTCACTCACCCACTCACTCACTCACCCACCCACCCACTCACTCACTCACTCACCCACCCACTCACCCACTCACTCACTCACTCACCCACCCACTCACTCACTCACTCACTCACTCACCCACCCACCCACCCATCCACTCACTCACTCACTCACCCACTCACTCACTCACTCACCCACTCACTCACTCACTCACCCACTCACTCACTCACTCACCCACTCACTCACTCACCCACCCACCCACCCACTCACTCACTCACCCACCCACCCACCCACTCACTCACTCACCCACTCACTCACCCACCCACCCACCCACTCACCCACTCACTCACCCACTCACTCACTCACCCACCCACCCACTCACTCACCCACTCACTCACCCATCTCCGCGGGCAACTCTCTCGTAGCGATGCTCCACCGACGCGGACGAGGCGAACTGAGATCTGGCGGTCCGAGGTCGCGTGCGGACTCAAGGGTTCCCAGGAGCCCGTAGGTACCGTGGCTTGGGTTTGAACCGGTGCCGGATGAAGCCAGGGGCAGGGCCGGTAGCATGTGTTGGTATGAAGGGCCCTAAATAAAATAAAACACGTAACTATCAAGACACAGACTTTTTTACTTGCACGGTATATACATTTCGATTTGAAGCTTTCGTGACTGCAGGGATTCATCTTCTTGGTTCTTTCGGTAAAGTCACGTAGAATGGAAATAATAAAATAATAAAAATAAAACATAATAAAATATTCTCACGACGTTTCGGCCACAACACAAGCAGCCGTCCTCAGGTGAAGAACAGGTCTGTCGGGAAGACAGCGTCTGACCTGTTCTTCACCTGAGGACGGCTGCTTGCGTTGTGGCCGAAACGTCGTGAGAATATTTTATTACGTTTAATATTTTATTATTTCCCTTCTACGTGACTTTACCGAAAGAACCAAAAAGATGAATCCCTGCAGTCACGAAGCTTTAAATCGAAACTAAACTATGTTAGGGAGTTTAGTGTCTTGGTTTGCTATGACCAACTCTGCGTCTGCGTGTGGTTAAACCCAGGATGGATTGTACACAGGCCAGCCTGAATGTTTCTAACCGGCGAAGATGTTCCATTAGGGGGGTGGTCCACGTTGGACACCGCTGGTACCAGTCATCGGCAAGTCCACTCAGCTCCACGTCCTCCTGTACCACATCGCTCCATCTCTTCTCTAGCCCGTGCCGCGCCCGTTTAGCACCCTCGATCCGGCCGAACAAAAGCTGTTTAGGCATGCGGTGGCTGGGCATGCGGGCTACATGACCCAGCCAACGCAGCCTTGCCTGCCGGAGGAGCTCACCGATGGGACTTTGTCCAGATCTTTCAAGGATTTGTGAGCTCCTCACACAATCCAGCCTGCAGGTTAAACCCAGGATGGATCGTAGGCAGGCCAGCCTAAATGTTTCTAACCGGCGAAGATGCTCCATTAGAGGGGTGGTCCACGTTTCGCAAGCGTAGAGAAGGGAGGGAATGACCGTGGCCGAGATGACCTGAAGCTTCGTGCGGAGCGACAGACCAGGTAGCTTCCACACAGCGTTACGCAACCGATGAAAAGATATTGCCGCTCGACTGATTCGGAGTGAGACCTCTGCTGTCAATCTCGAGCCGGTCATGGGCACACTGCCCAGGTATGGGAAACTCTCCACTCTCTCCACAACTGCCCCATCACCAATTGGGAGTTGTGCGGGTGGAGTGTCCGATGGTACAAAATACCCAGGCAGGTGCTTCGTTTTTGTGGGGCTGATGGAGCATTGCACTAAGCTGGCGCCTTGCCAGAGCAGAGGGTTTCCCTCCAGACCCCCCACTGCCTTGTTAGAGCAGAGGGTTTCCCTCCAGACCCCCCCTGCCTTACCAGAGCAGAGGGTTTCCCTCCAGACCCCCCCTGCCTTGCCAGAGCAGAGGGTTTCCCTCCAGACCCCCCACTGCCTTGCCAGAGCAGAGGGTTTCCCTCCAGACCCCCCCTGCCTTACCAGAGCAGAGGGTTTCCCTCCAGACCCCCCCTGCCTTGCCAGAGCAGAGGGTTTCCCTCCAGACCCCCCCTGCCTTACCAGAGCAGAGGGATTCCCTCCAGACCCCCCCTGCCTTACCAGAGCAGAGGGTTTCCCTCCAAACCCCCCCTGCCTTGCCAGAGCAGAGGGTTTCCCTCCAGACCCCCCCTGCCTTACCAGAGCAGAGGGATTCCCTCCAGACCCCCCCTGCCTTACCAGAACAGAGGGTTTCCCTCCAGACCCCCCCTGCCTTACCAGAACAGAGGGTTTCCCTCCAGACCCCCCCTGCCTTACCAGAGCAGAGGGTTTCCCTCCAGATCTCCCTTCCTTGCCAGAGCAGAGGGTTTCCCTCCAGACCCCCCCTGCCTTACCAGAGCAGAGGGATTCCCTCCAGACCCCCCCTGCCTTACCAGAACAGAGGGTTTCCCTCCAGATGCCCCCTGCCTTACCAGAGCAGAGGGTTTCCCTCCAGACCCCCCCTGCCTTACCAGAGCAGAGGGTTTCCCTCCAGATCTCCCTTCCTTGCCAGAGCAGAGGGTTTCCCTCCAGACCCACTCTGCCTTACCAGAGCAGAGGGTTTCCCTCCAGACCCCCCTGCCTTGCCAGAGCGGAGGGTTTCCCTCCAGATCGTTCTCCCTTTAACAGAAAACCACAGCAAGAATGTCCTTGCTATGGTTTTCACAACTGATGACGATTGCTTGTGTTGCCATCGAAACGTCATTTTTATTATGTTTTATTTTTAGTATTTTATTATTTCCCTTCTACGTGGTGACTTTACCGAAAGAGCCAAAGAGTATGGGACTCCTGTAGTCACGAATAGCTTCAAATCGAGATTTTAAAACACACTCTGATAATTCACTGGTCTCGATTTAAAGCTTTCGTGACTGCAGGGATTCATCTTCTTGGTTCTTTCGGTAAAGTCACGTAGAATGGAAATAATTATTATATTTTATTTTATTATTTTATTTTGTTTTATTTTTATTATTTTATTATTTCCATTCTACGTGACTTTACCGAAAGAACCAAGAAGATTAATTCACCGGTCAACAAAAAAAACATGTTTTTCTGGCCTGGACTTTTGCAGCTGTTCTAGACTAATTTCAGGATGCCGATTCCAAATCTGATCTTAGATTTGCTCTATCACATCTCATTTTTATGCTATCGCATACCCCATTTTCATTGATTTTACCCGAAAACAACTCTGTCACTTATGATTGCAAGTTGTTGCGAGCCAGCGACTGCTTTAGTGTTAAAATACGGTGCTGTATTTTAGGATAGTGTGTTTGTAATATCATTTTATGTAGATATCCACATTTATTTAATATTTTTCTTCAGCAGTTTTGATTGAAAATGCAATATTTGATAATCTAGATTTGAAGCTTTCGTGACTGCAAGAATGCATATTCTTAGGTATTTTCGGTAAAGTCACGTAGGTAAAACATTAAAATTAATAAAAAATAAAATAAAAATCACGACGTTTCGGAGGCAACAAAGCTTCCGTCATCAGGTGGAACCGTCACAGCCAGATCAGCTGCATCAAGTTAATTTTAATGTTTCATCTACGTGACTTTACCGAAAATACCTAAGAATATGAATATTTGCAGTCACGAAAGCTTCAAATCTAGAATATCAAAAATTGCATTTTCAATAAAAACTGCTGAAGAAAAATATTAAATAAAAGTGGATATATACATAAACTGATATTATACACACACTATCCTAAAAATACAGCGCCATATTTAACACTAAAGCAGCCACTGGCTCGCAACAACTTGCAATCATAAGTGACAGAGTTAATTTCGGGTAAAATCAATGAAAATGGGGTATGCCGATAGCATAAAAATGAGATGTGACAGAGCAACTCTGAGATCACATTTGGAATCGGCGCCCTGAGATTAGTCTAGAACAGCTGCAAAAGTCCAGGCCAGAAAAAAACGTTTTTTTTTGTTGACCAGTGAATTCATCTTCATGGTTCTTTCGGTAAAGTCACGTAGAATGGAAATAATAAAATTATAAAAATAAAACATCATAAAATAACATAATAAAATGTAATAATTACTTCCATTCTACGTGATGACTTTACCGAAAATACCTAAGAATATGAATATTTGATGTCTCAAAAACCTGATGTGATAGACAAATAATGATTTGGAATCAGCACCCCAAAATTACCTTTCAACTGTTGGAATACCTTGTGCCAGAATAAGTGTGTTGACCAGTGTATAATCTGTGGCATTGTCTTTGAAACTGGTTGGTCCACACCAGAGACATATTTCTTTGAGCTGTTCAACTGTTGGCGACCTCCGGTCTAGCATCAAAAATTAATAAAAGTAAAATAAAATAAAAATCACGACGTTTCGGAGGCAACACAAGCTTCCGTCTTCAGGTGGTACCGTCACAACCACGACAGCTGTATCAAGTGAGTGAGAAATTTCAGGAGCTACCACTCCGTATATATAAACGGAGTGGCAGCTCCTGAAATCTCTCATTTACTTGATACAGCTGTCGTGGCTGTGACGGTTCCACCTGAAGATGGATTTTTATTTTATTTTTTATTTTGCTTTT
Organism: Lethenteron camtschaticum; assembly: GCA_018977245.1. Taxonomy (NCBI): domain Eukaryota; kingdom Metazoa; phylum Chordata; class Hyperoartia; order Petromyzontiformes; family Petromyzontidae; genus Lethenteron; species Lethenteron camtschaticum. The sequence continues at coordinate 2,445 of WFAB01003339.1, read as the reverse complement.
ATTAATTTAAATGTTTTACCTACGTGACTTTACCGAAAAAACCTAAGGATATGAATCCTTGCAGTCACCAAAGCTTCAAATCTAGAATGGTCCAGCACCGTTTGAGACGAGGCTCAAAAGAAAGCCGTATTTCGTGATCAAACACTAACAACATTTACACCTCGATTTGAAGCTTTCGTGACTGCAAGGATTCATATTTTTTACCTACGTGACTTTACCGAAAAAACCTAAGAATATGAACATTTACACCACTCTACATGACGGATTATTGATACTGCTACCCGCACAAGTGACAAGTTGATCGATTCGTTCCTTGTGGTCAACATGTTTAACGTGATCAATACGAGGCAAGATGATCAATGTGATCAAACACCGAGAACATTTACAAGACTCTACATGACGGATTATTGATTCTGCTACCCACACAAGTGACAAGTTGATCGATTCGTTCCTTGTGATCAACATGTTTAACGTGATCAATATAATCAACGTGATCACCATGATCAATACGAGGTAAGGTGATCAACCTGATCAAACACAGAGAACATTACACCACTCTACATGACGGATTATTGATTCTGCTACCCGCACAAATGACAAGATGATCGATACGTTCCTTGTGGTCAACATGTTTAATGTGATCAATACAATCAACGTGATCAAAGTGATCAATATGATCAACGTGATCACCATGATCAATACGAGGCAAGGTGATAAACGTGATCAAACACTAACAACATTTACACCACTCTACATGACGGATTATTGATACTGCTACCCACACAAGTGTCAAGTTGATCGATTCGTTCCTTGTGATCAACATGTTCAACCTGATCAATACGATCACCGTGATCAATACGAGGCAAGGTGATCAATGTGATCAATACGAGGCAAGAACATTTACACCACTCTACATGACAAGGCGTTATTCTGTTCAGCTGCACCCCAATGCCCTCCGCTCTGTGATTATATTTAGTATCGAGTACCATTTTTCGATTTAAAGCTTTCGTGACTGCAGGGATTCATCTTCTTGGTTATTTCGGTAATGTCACGTAGAAGGGAAGTAATAAAATATTAAAAATAAAACATAATAAAATAATATAATATAATTCTCACTATTTATTTTATTATGTTTTATTTTTATTATTTTATCGAGTACCAGTCGAGATGACGTCTCCAAATGCCCCCAAATTGTTTCAGTTCCCGTTTTGGCTTCTCTCTCTCTCTCTCTGTCTGTTCGGGGGCTATTTTGAGTCGGGGTGGTTTTTTATTTGATGTTTTGCTGCAAAGTGACGCTGCTGGCGTAGGATGTGTGGGTTCCATTAGCAGGTGAGGTCAGGGCCCAGGTATGGAACGTCCGTTTTAGAATCGCGTGAACTCAAACGACGCATCGGGCGATCTTTGATCTTTGATCTGATCTGGAAAGCCGATAGCGGGAGGCGCTGGATTTGGCCGCTCACCCACTCACCAACTCACTCAGCTACTCACCCACTCACTCACTCACCCACTCACCAACTCACTCAGCTACTCACCCACTCACTCAGCCACTCACCAACTCACCAACTCACTCAGCTACTCACTCACTCACCCACTCACCAACTCACTCACCCACTCAGCCAGCCGCTAACCCACTCACTAATACACCCACTCACCAATTCACTCACCCACTCACTCACCCACTCACCCAGCCGCTCACCCACCCACTAATCCACCCACTCACCAACTCACTCACCCACTCACCAACTCACTCAGCTACTCACCCACTCACTCAGCCAATCACCAACTCACCAACTCACTCAGCTACTCACTCACTCACCCACTCACCAACTCACTCACCCACTCAGCCAGTCGCTCACCCACTAATCCACCCACTCACCAATTCACTCACCCACTCACTCACCCACTCAGCCAGCCGCTAACCCACTCACTAATCCACCCACTCACCAATTCACTCACCCACTCACTCACCCACTCACCCAGCCGCTCATCCACCCACTAATCTACCCACTCACCAACTCACTCACCCACTCACCAACTCACTCAGCTACTCACTCACTCACCCACTCACCAACTCACTCACCCACTCAGCCAGTCGCTCACCCACTAATCCACCCACTCACCAATTCACTCACCCACTCACTCACCCACTGAGCCAGCCGCTAACCCACTCACCCAGCCGCTCACCCACCCACTAATCCACCCACTCACCAACTCACTCACCCACTCACCAACTCACTCAGCTACTCACCCACTCACTCAGCCACTCACCAACTCACCAACTCACTCAGCTACTCACTTACTCACCCACTCACCAATTCACTCACCCACTCACTCACCCACTCAGCCAGCCGCTAACCCCACTCACCCCAGCCCGCTCACCCCACCCACTAATCCACCCACTCACCAACTCACTCACCCACTCACCAACTCACCCAGCTACTCACC
>WFAB01003338.1:0-17721 GCA_018977245.1 Lethenteron camtschaticum | reverse complement strand
CCAGCACTTACCAACACCACCCTCACTTACCAACATCACCTTCACTCACAAACACCACCCTCACTCACAAACACCACCCACACTCACAAACACCACCCTCACTTACCAACACCACCCTCACTCACAAACACCACCCTCACTCACAAACACCACCCTCACTTACCAACACCACCCACACTTACCAACACCACCCACACTTACCAACACCACCCACACTCACAAACACCACCCACACTCACCAACACCACCCTCAATTACCAACACCACCCACACTTACCAACACCACCCACACTCACAAACACCACCCACAATTACCAACACCACCTTCACTTACCAACACCACCCTCACTTACCAACACCACCCACACTCACAAACACCACCCACACTTACCAACACCACCTTCACTTACCAACACCACCCACACTTACCAACACCACCCACACTCACAAACACCACCCACACTCACAAACACCACCCACACTCACAAACACCACCCACACTTAAGAACACAGCCATCCCTTACAAACACCACCCACACTTATGATCACCACCCACACTTATGAACACCACCATCCCTTATGAACACCACCAGCACTAAACTCGCCCTGGGCCTCCCCCAGGTCGACTCAGCCTTAAATGAGTACCTGGTGCGGTGTGTAAACATCGCCCCTGGGGAGACAAAGGCGGTCGGGCGTGGTGCTGGCCACCCACCCCCTCGTGTACCGTTCCGGCCTTCATAGGTGATACTCGCTAACGGCACTTGCCCCTACAGTCTGTTAAGGCTACACGGGGGATCTTTATCTTTGTCTCTGTGCGTGTAGACGAGCCAAGCTGGAGCGAGGAGGAGGGAGGGAGTCTCTGGCAACACGTGGAGCGCGCTGTCCGCAGCCGGCACCGGCCCCATCCGCAGCAAATCGCCTCGAGGTGAGAACAGCAGTGAGAGCAAACATGGCCACGGTGAATGGGGGGGGGGGGGGGGGGTCACTGCCGCCATGTTGCATGGGGACTTCACGGTGGCCATGTTGCTTAGGGGACTTTATGGCAGCCATGTTGCATGGGGTACATCACTACGGCCATGTTGCATGGCGGACGTCACTATGGCCATGTTACGTGGGTGTGTTCACGGCGGCCATGTTGCATGAGGAATGTCATGAAAGCCATGTTGCATGAGGGATGTCACTGCGGCCATGTTGCAAGGGGGACTTTATTGCAGCCATGTTGCATGAGGGATGTCACTGCGGCCATGTTGCAAGGGCGACTTTATTGCGGCCATGTTGCATGAGGGATGTCACTGCGGCCATGTTGCAAGGGGGACTTTATTGCAGCCATGTTGCATGAGGGATGTCACTGCGGCCATGTTGCATGGGGGACTTTATTGCGGCCATGTTGCATGAGGGATGTCACTGCGGCCATGTTGCAATGTGGAATTCTATTTTGTCCATTTTGCATCAGGGATGTCATGATGGCCATGTTGCATGGGGATATCACAGCGGCCATGTTGCATGGGGTTGTCATGGTGGCCATGTTGCATGGGGGATATCACAGCGGCCATGTTGCATGGGGATGTCACGGCAGCCATGTTGCATGGGGGATATCACAGCGGCCATGTTGCTTAGGGGACTTTATGGCAGCCATGTTGCATGGGGTACATCACTACGGCCATGTTGCATGGCGGACGTCACTATGGCCATGTTACGTGGGTGTGTTCACGGCGGCCATGTTGCATGAGGAATGTCATGAAAGCCATGTTGCATGAGGGATGTCACTGCGGCCATGTTGCAAGGGGACTTTATTGCAGCCATGTTGCATGAGGGATGTCACTGCGGCCATGTTGCAAGGGCGACTTTATTGCGGCCATGTTGCATGAGGGATGTCACTGCGGCCATGTTGCAAGGGGGACTTTATTGCAGCCATGTTGCATGAGGGATGTCACTGCGGCCATGTTGCATGGGGGACTTTATTGCGGCCATGTTGCATGAGGGATGTCACTGCGGCCATGTTGCAATGTGGAATTCTATTTTGTCCATTTTGCATCAGGGATGTCATGATGGCCATGTTGCATGGGGGATATCACAGCGGCCATGTTGCATGGGGATGTCACGGCAGCCATGTTGCATGGGGGATATCACAGCGGCCATGTTGCATGGGGGTTGTCATGGTGGCCATGTTGCATGGGGGTTGTCATGGTGGCCATGTTGCATAGGGGATGTCACGGCAGCCATATTGCATGGGGGATATCACAGCGGCCATGTTGCATGGGGGTTGTCATGGTGGCCATGTTGCATGAGGGTTGTCATGGTGGCCATGTTGCATGGGGGATATCACAGCGGCCATGTTGCATGGGGGTTGTCATGGTGGCCATGTTGCATGGGGGTTGTCATGGTGGCCATGTTGCATGAGGGTTGTCATGGTGCCCATGTTGCATGGGGGATGTCACGGCAGCCATGTTGCATGGGTATAGAGTATTTGGCTGCCGCTATATATTTGCACGTGATGAAGATGATGATATTAGCCACTTGGGTGGGGCCTTACCTGCCAAGATAAAACATTATAGTTTAATCTAGATTTGAAGTTTTCATGACTGCAGGGATCCATACTCGTTGGTTCTTTCGGCAAAGTCATAACTGTACCTAAAGAACCAAAGAGTTTATATAGTTTAGTTTTAGTATGGGTCTCTGTGGGTCTTCATGGTTCGATATGAGCATGGATCTCTGTGGGTCTCTATGGATCTATATGAGTATGGGTCTCTATGGTTCTATATGAGTATGGGTCTCTATGGTTCTATATGAGTATGGGTCTCTATGGTTCTATATGAGTATGGGTCTCTATGGTTCTATATGAGTATGGGTCTCTATGGTTCTATATGAGTATGGGTCTCTATGGTTCCATATGAGTATGGGTCTCTATGGTTCTATACGAGTATGGGTCTCTATGGTTCTATATGAGTATGGGTTTTTGTGGGTCTCTGTGAGTCTGAGTGGAGTTATGAGTCTCCACGTGATGATGACGACGATGCAGCTCTAGCGGAGGCCTTACCTGGCATGTAAACAAAACAGAAATAGTTCAAAGTTGTTGTTGTTGTTGTCACGTGTGCAGAGATCCTGGATCTCTTTGGGCCTCAGCTGAGTCATCGCCAAAAGCTGGAGCTTGCGGCCATGGAACAAGTCTGGTTCTTCACTGTGGACGAGGTCGACAAACCCCGGGGCGGCAACAACAACGACGGCTACGACAACGATAACAACTACATCCCTGTGAGGCTCACAGAGACACAGAAACACCCATAGAGACCCACAGAGACACCCATAGAGACTCATAGAGACCCACAGAGACCCAAAGAGACCCATAGAGACCCAAAGAGACACCCACAGAGACCCAAAGAGACCCGTAGAGACCCACAGAGACACCCATAGAGACCCACAAAGACCCAAAGAGACACCCACAGAGACCCAGAGACACACAGAGACCCACACAGACCCACAGAGACCCACAGAGACCCATAGAGACCCACAGAGACACCCGTAGAGACCCACAGAGACCCGTAGAGACCCACAGAGACCCAAATAGACACCCATAGAGACCCACAGAGACACAAAGAGACACCCACAGAGACCCACAGAGACACCCATAGAGACACCCATAGAGACACCCATAGAGACCCACAGAGACACCCACAGAGACACCCATAGAGACCCACAGAGACACCCATAGAGACCCACAGAGACACCCGTAGAGACCCACAGAGACCCACAGAGACCCCCAGAGAGACCCACAGAGACCCAAAGAGACACCCACAGAGACCCAGAGACACCCTTAGAGACCCACAGAGACCCAAATAGACACCCATAGAGACCCACAGAGACACAAAGAGACACCCACAGAGACCCACAGAGACACCCATAGAGACCTACAGAGACCCACAGAGACACCCATAGAGACCCACAGAGACACCCATAGAGGCCCACAGAGACCCACTCCCATTGAGACCCACAGAGGCACCCAAAGAGACACCATTAGACACCCACAGAGGTTTTTATTGGGTTAGAAGGCATGATTATAAATGTGTAATCTCGATTTAAAGCTTTCGTGACTGCATGGATTCATATTCTTGGTTCTTTCGGTAAAGTCACGTAGAAGGGAAATAATAAAATATTATATAAATAAAACATTAATTCTCACTGAGAATTTTATCCACCTGTCTCACCACCAGTGTCTCACCACCAGGGTCTCACTACCAGTATCTCACCACCAGTATCTCACCACCAGTGTCTCACCACCAGTGTCTCACCACCAGTGTCTCACCACCAGTATCTCACCACCAGTGTCTCACCACCAGTGTCTCACTACCCAGTGTCTGACTACCCAGTGTCTCACTACCCAGTGTCTCACTACCCAGATGGATAAATGCAAAAAGGCGAACAATCCCCCCAAGTTTTAACGGCATTCGGTATTCTTGCGTCTTTCGGTAAAGTCACGTAGACAGGTTCAAAGAAAATAATAAAAATATCAGGAAGACGACCGCTTGTGTTGCGATCGAAACGTCGTAGTTTTCCGTTATTTTATTATTTATTTTCTTTGAACCAATTTTTGTGACTTTACCCAAAGACCCAAACATATTAATTCCTGCAGTCACGAAAGCTTCAAGTCAATCATTCGGCGAGTTTAACGAAGCATTTAAACATTCGCGCAATCTAACACCCAAGCAAATAGAAACCTCCGTGGTGGAAAATGGCGGCCGTGGAAAATGGCGGCCGTAGAAAATGGCGGCCGTGGAAGCCCCGACTGCTGCTGCCACCATTGAGCGTCAGACGCTCCGATTGCGACGACTCTGACCACTGGTCCGTACCTCCTCCTCCGCCTCCCCAGGTCCGCAAGGAACAGCTCCACTACCGCTACGAGGTGCAGAAGCTGATCGGCGAGGGAGGCCAGGGCCTGGTGCTGCAGTGCCTCGACCACAAAACCAAAACGCACGTGGCCGTCAAGATGCTGTCGCTGCCCTTGCTGTGAGTCCGCGGTGGCCCGCGCTCTCGGACAATAATCATCAAATGATTGGAGGCACCGCCGTGAACACTGCCACTGACTATGGACTAACTGACAAAATACTAACTGCCGTAAAACTTCTGCTATCTATAAACTAACAAAATCTTACCGTCATAAAACTGCTCCTAAACTATAAACTAACAGAATATTAACTGCCATAAAGCTACTGCTAAATATGAATTAACTAAAAAAATACTAACTGCCGTAAAATTGCTGCTATGAACTAACAAATGTATAACTGCCGTAAAACGTATTGCTAACTATGAACTTACTTACGAAATAATAACCTGCCGTAAGACTACTGCTATGAACTAAAGTTAACGAAAATAATAACTGCCATACAACTATTTCTAACTATAAAATAAAAACTAACATACCCATGGAGACCCACGGAGACCCATAGAGACCCACGGAGACACCCAGATCCTTAGAGACCCACAGAGACACCCAGACCCAAAGACCCGCAGAGTAACCCACAGAGACACCCGCAGAGTAACCCACAGAGACACCCGCAGAGACCCACAGAGACACCCAGACCCTTAGAGACCCGCAGAGTAACTGGCAGAGTAACCGGCAGAGTAACCCACAGAGACACCCAGACGTTTAGAGACCCACAGAGACACCCACAGAGACCCCCAATCGCCCACAGATACCCCCACAGTCATCCAGAGACCCCCACAGAGACACCCACAGAGACACCCAGACCCTTATAGACCCAAGAAACACGCAGACTAATAGAGACCCACAGATATCCACAGAGTCACCCTCACAGAGTCACCCACACAGAGTCACCAACAGAGTCACCCACACAGTCACCGTTGATTCCGTGGCCTTCCCCCTCCCGCTGTGCAGCACCTCAACAGCGTCCCGCCAGAGGACGGAGCTGGAGGTGACCAAGGAGCTGCAGGGCAAGGCCAGCGATGAGCGCTACGGAGTCATCCGGCTCCTGGACACGTTCCAATTCCACGGACACAATTGCCTCGTCGTCGAGCTCTTGAAGTACGCGAACCTCCCCTTCTCCCCACCCCTCCCCCACCCACGTGCGTGTGCGTGTCCATTGCTCCGCTCGATAGTCGATTCATTTCGGAATTCATATTTGTTTGATATTCAAGCAACTAGATTTATCGATTTATCACGTTCAATTTTTTCATGAGAATTTATAAAGAAAAAGGAAAATTTGTGAATGTGTGTGTCTGTTCGAAATGTTTAGCATACCTCCCAACATGTAACCAACTTGAAATTGAGGAAATATTGATAATAAAATAATAATAAAAAGTAAAAAAAACTAACCAAGTGGCACGGTCGCTTTGGGGTCCGTGTCGTGGGTCGCCCTGCGGACGTCATCATAACGGAAAAGGGGTTTTAACATCGTCGTCGTGCACTGTCCTTGAAGTTGATTGGTCCACACCCGAGACAGCTTTCCTTAAAGCCTAGTCTCACATGGTGTTGGACCAAATGACGCCAAAAGGCACACCACTCTGATAATGTATGCACTGTCCTTGAAATTGATTGGTCCACACCCGAGACAGCTTTTTTGTGCGCCTTTTGGCGTCATCTGGTCCAACCCACGTGAGACTAGGCTCTCAGAAAAGCTGTCTCGGGTGTGGACCAATCAACTTCAAGGACAGTGCATATATTATCAGAGTTATGTTATTTGTTTGCATTATGGCTGCAGGTATTGTGGTCTATGCAAACATGACTCCTTGTAAAAAAAAAGGTGTCAGTTTTTTTTATATTCTTAGGTTTTTTCGGTAAAGTCACCGTGTAGGTAAAAAATTTAAATAAAAGTAAAATTAAATAAAAATCACGAAGGCAACACAAGCTTCCGTCTTCAGGTGGAACCGTGTCTTTACCGAAAAAACCTACGAATATGAATCCTTGCAGTCACGAAAGCTTCAAATCTAGAAGGTGTCAGTTTTGTTGCCAGATAGAAGGGTAAAACAAGTATAACCCGTAAAAACAAAGTTTTTCACTATAAATACTTTATATGCGTGGCGGCTAGAGTCCTCTCGTCCTCTGGCTTGAGATGGCTGCCACCTATGGGTCAGATGATTGCATTGCACCATTAAGCAATTGGTAATTAAATATAATATTTTTGTCCTAAAAAGTGTAAAATTTTGGAATAAAAATTTCACGAACATTAATTGTCACGCACAACGAGTCTGTGTGCAAAACGTCAGCTCGATTGGATCACGGGAAGTGGGTTAAAAAACGACCGAAAGATTTGCACGGTCGTAAGCGCAAGCAAGCAAGTAAGTGAACTTAATATAAAGGATTTAAAAACAATTATCGTCGTCGTTGTCGTCACAGGAAGAGCATCTATGACGTGATGAGCAAAGGGAGCATCAAGCGAGTCTGCGTGAGGCACTTGAGGGAGTACACCAGGGCCATCCTCGACTTCCTGCTGTACGCCAAGCGACGGGGCATCGTCCACGGAGACATCAAGCCGGTGAGCGGAGCGGCTAGTTTATTAAAAGATTTTGAACGGGTCTCAGGCACGTAGCCCGTGCCGAAAGTGGCGGGGGGGGGGGGGGTGCTGCCCGTGTGGGTGTCAATGCGTCACTTTGCGTGATTGACCCCGCTACTGGCTGGACACTCTCTTGCCGTAACCTCAGAGTGTGGAATTCCTTCTGATAGACAGCCAGTTTTGTTTCACCAGGTTTAGTTTTTCATTTTTTCACACTTTTGTTATGTAGGCTAGGCGTTAGTCACAAACCGCACCTCTCCATAACAAAGGCTCAGTCTTTTGTTATGCAGTCTATGCTTAGTCTTAAGCCTCACCTTACCATATTAATAAAAAGTGTGCCGTTCCTGGCCCTTCCCCCCTCTCCAACCATTATATATACCGCGTGGTAGCTCTTGCAATCTCTCATTTACTTGATACAGCTGTCGTGGCTGTGACGGTTCCACCTGAAGACGGAAGCTTGTGTTGCCTCCGAAACGTCGTGATTTTTATTTTTATTTTACTTTAATTAATTTTAATTTTTTACCTACGTGACTTTACCGAAAAAAACCTAAGAATATGAATCCTTGCAGTAACGAAAGCTTCAAATCTAGAATAAATTCCTTCTCCGTCTCTCCCCCTTTGTCCAGGACAACATTCTACTCACGGCGGCCGGCAAAGTGAGGGTCACCGACTTCGGGTGCAGCTGCTACCTGAAGTCTCACTGTGAGTGGCTTTGCGTGCGTGGAGATTTTTGTTTTTCAGGGTTAGTTCGCGTCAATGTCAACGTTGTGTCGTCCGACCCACCGCCACCCGACGCAGCCAATCAGTGAGGTTCAGCGTCACGTGACCAGGACGCTCCAATTCGCTACTTGCACAGCGCCACCCGCTGTGCTGCAGAGCTCGCAAAGGGGTTTTGATTCCTTACCCCTCGTACCGTACCCGGCCGCACCAGGGTCGCAAATGGGTTTCCCGTACCCATACCCGGCTGTACCCATACCCGGCCGGGTAACGGGTAGGGTATGGGTATCGGGTACCCGATTGCGACCTCCTGGGATGAAGCCATGTTGCAGGCGCGGGTGGGTTGATTCTAGGAACTTGAATTGTGGGAAGAGACAAGACATTGGGAAATGAGTGACAAACGGTGACTCACCCAGTGACTCACGGTCTACCCGTACCCGTACCCGGCCGTACCCGTACCCGGCCGGGTAACGGGTAGGGTACGGGTATCGGGTACCCGATTGCGACCTCCTGGGATGAAGCCATGTTGCAGGCGCGGGTGGGTTAATTCTAGGAACTTGAATTGTGAGAAGAGACAAGACGTTGGGAAATGAGTGACAAACGGTGACTCACCGGTGACTCACGGCCTACCCATACCTGTACCCGGCCGCACCAGGGTCGCAAACGGCTACCCGTACCCGGCCGGGTTTCGGGTACAGGTACCCGTTTGCGACCCTGGTGCGGCCGGGTACGGGTACGGGTAAGGAATCAAAACCCGTTTGCGACCTCTGGGTGGTAGTGGTGGTGGTGGTAGTGGTGGTGGTGGTAGTGGTGGTGGTAGTGGTGGTGGTAGTGGTGGTGGTAGTGGTGGTGGTGGTAGTGGTGGTAGTAGTGGTGGTAGTGGTGGTGGTGGTAGTGGTGGTGGTGGTGGTAGTGGTGGTGGTGGTGGTAGTGGTAGTGGTTGTGGTAGTGGTGGGGTCACGGTACCTCTGGTGAAGACAATCTGGGACGACCTATACTTCATATTCATTGTCGTTGTTGTTGTCATTGTTGTTGCTGCTGTTGTTGTTGTTGTGCAGCCCAAACCGTGGGTGGGACGTTGCCCTACATGTCCCCGGAGCTGCCGCTGGGCTACCAGGTCACGTGTGCCGTGGACATGTGGGCGCTGGGCTGCACCGTGGCCGAGATGGCCACCGGCAAGGTTCTCTTTGACTCGCGCACCTACGAAGAGCACCTGCACTGCTGCATCGAGGTACGGGCTGTGGGTGGGTATAGTGGGTGGGTTTGGTGGGTGGGTATAGTGGGTGGGTATGGTGGGTGGGTGGGTGGGTGGGTAAGGTGGATGGGTGGGTATGGTGGGTGGGTACGGTGGGTATGGTGGGTGGGTATGGTGGGTGGGTACGGTGGGTATGGTGGGTGGGCAGGCAGGTCTCTATGGGTATGGGTCTCTGTTGGTCTGCACAGAGACCCACACTCATAGAGACCCATACAGACCCACAGAGACCCACACTCATAGAGACCCATACAGACCCACAGAGACTCATACTCATAGAGACCCATACAGACCGACGGAGACCCATACTCATAGAGACCCATGCAGACCCACAGAGACCCACACTCATAGACCCATACAGACCCACAGAGACCCATACTCATAGAGACCCATGCAGACCCACAGAGACCCACACTCATAGAGACCCATACAGACCCATACTCATAGAGACCCATACAGACACAGAGACCCATACTCATAGAGACCCATACAGACCCACAGAGACCCATACAGACCCATACAGACCCACAGAGATCCATACTCATAGAGACCCATACAGACCCACAGAGACCCATACTCATAGAGACCATACAGACCCACAGAGACCCATACCATAGAGACCCATACAGACCCACAGAGACCCATACCCATAGAGACCCATACAGACCCACAGAGACCCATACTCATAGAGACCCATACAGACCCACAGAGACCCATACTCATAGAGACCCATACAGACCCACAGAGACCCATACTCATAGAGACCCATACAGACCCACAGAGACCCATACTCATAGAGACCCATACAGACCCACAGAGACCCATACTCATAGAGACCCATACCATAGAGACCCATACAGACCCACAGAGACCCATACAGACCCACAGAGACCCATACAGACCCACAGAGACCCATACAGACCCATACAGACCCACAGAGACCCACACTCATAGAGACCCATACAGACCCACAGAGACCCATACTCATAGAGACCCATACAGACCCACAGAGACCCATACTCATAGAGACCCATACAGACCCACAGAGACCCATACAGACCCACAGAGACCCATACAGACCCACAGAGACCCATACAGACCCATACAGACCCATACAGACCCACAGAGACCCATACCCATACAGACCCATACAGACCCACAGAGACCCATACAGACCCATACAGACCCACAGAGACCCATACAGACCCACAGAGACCCATACAGACCCACAGAGACCCACAGAGACCCATACAGACCCACAGAGACCCATACTCATAGAATTTGATTCCCTTTCACGGCCACAATGGGCCCGCTGAGGCTACACCGGCTGTAACCCCCCCTCCTCCTCCCCCTCCTCCCCTCCTCCTCCTCCTCCTCCTCCTCCCCCTCCTCCTCCTTTTGTCTTCGTCTGAAACCACGTGCAGATCCTGGGCATGCCCCCGACAAAGATGGTGGACGAAGCCCCTAACAGGACACTTTACTTTGGTGAGTCGAAGGCTCGGGCAGGCTGGCGTGTGAGTGAGCGGGTGGATGGGTAGGTGAGTGGGTGGGTGGGTGAGTGGGTGAATGGGTGGGTGGGTGAGTTGGTGGGTGAGTGGCTGGGTGAGTGAGTTGTTGGGTAGGTGAGTGGTAGGTGAGTGGGTGGGTGAGTGGGTGGGTGGGTGGGTGAGTGGGTGGGTGAGTGGGTGGGTGAGTGGGTGGGTGAGTGAGTTGTTGGGTAGGTGAGTAGGTAGGTGAGTGGTGGGTGAGTGGGTGAATGGGTGGATGAGTTAGTTGTTGGGTAGGTGAGTGGTGGTGAGTGGGTGGGTGGGTGAGTGGGTGGGTGGGTGGGTTAGTTGGTATGTAGGTGGATAGAAAGGTGGGTAGTTAAGGGGATGAGTGGTCAAATTACTTTGGTGAGTCGAAGGCTCGGGCAGGCTGGCGCCAGCGACGTAACCCATTCCGTCTTGTTAGCTGGGGTGGCAGGGAGGCTCTTATAGGGTTCTTTTGTGGGGGGGGTTGGGGGGGGGCTGGGGGGGGTCTCTGAATATGCCGGAGGTGGGGGGTGGGGTGGGGTTTGGGGCTTTCTGTAGCGGTCGCTAGGAAGCATAGGTGGGTGTGTGTGAGCAGGTGGGTGTGTAGGTGAGTAGGTGGGTGAGTGGGTGGGTGAGTGGGTGAGTGGGTGGGTGAGTGGGTGAGTGGGTGGGTGAGTGAGTGGGTGGGGGTGGGTGAGTGGGTGGGTGGTGAGTGGGTGAGTGGGTGGGTGAGTGGGTGAGTGAGTGGGTGGGTGGGTAGGTGAGTGGGTGGGTGGGTTAGTGGGTGGGTAGGTGAGTAGGTAGGTGAGTGGGTGGGTGAGTGGGTGGGTAGGTGGGTGGGGAGGTGAGTGGGTGGGTGAGTGGGCGAGTGGTTGGGTAGGTGAGTAGGTAGGTGAGTGGGTGGGTGAGTTGGTATGTAGGTGGATATGAAGGTGGGTAGTCAAGTGTCTGACTGGGTATGTGGGCGACGTGCTGGCGGGTGACTCTGCGTGCGTCTCTCTGTCTCTCTGCAGACCCTGAGGGTCTCCCCTACAACGTGTCCCAGCAGCGTCCACCTGGCAGCCTGTCCCTGCACCGCGCACTGCAGGGACACCACCCTCAGCTGGTGGACTTTGTCAGCCGCTGCCTCCAGTACGAACCACACTCACCCCTCGCTCACCCCCACTCACTCATCCCCACTCACTCGCTCACTCACTCATCCCCACTCGCTCACTCACTCACCCCCACTCACTCACTCGCTCACTCATCCATCCCCACTCACTCACTCATCCCCGCTCGCTCACCCCCGCTCGTTCACCCCCGCCCGCTCACCCCCGCCCGCTCACCCCCGCCTGCTCACCCCCGCTCGCTCATCCCCACTCACTCACTCATCCCCACTCACTCACTCATCCCCACTCACTCACTCATCCCCACTCACTCACTCACCCCCGCCCGCTCACCCCCGCTCGCTCACCCCTGCCCGCTCACCCGCACGCTAACCCCCGCTCACTCACTCACCCTTACTCACTCATCCCCACTAACTCATCCCCACTCACTCACTCACCCCCGCCCGCTCACCCCCGCCCGCTCACCCCTGCCCGCTAACCCCCGCTCACTCATCCCCACTCACTCACTCACCCTTACTCACTCATCCCCACTCACTCACTCACTCACCCCCACTCACTCACTCAACCCCACTCACTCATTCATCCCCACTCACTCACTCATCCCCACTCACTCACTCACTCATCCCCACTCACTCACTCGTCCCCACTCACTCATCCCCACTCACTCACTCACTCATCCCCACTCACTCACTCACTCACCCCCACTCACTCATCCCCACTCACTCATCCCCACTCACCATCCAGACCTGTCAACACCTTAACAGTGCCCTACCTTACTACAGACGCAACTCAGACCTTTATTGATCACTCCGTGATCCTTACACATCTCAACGTACATCCTGCAAAGTCCCATCACAAGGAACAAACACTAACAAATAGACACAAACATTCTTGTCGTTACCCAGCATTGAAACGGCTACACTCTGTATAACCTGACAACTCAATCTCTCTGCACAAGAACACGGAATAAACCGTGCGGATTGACAGCTCTGCCACCCACTCACCACCCACCACCACTCCCCCCCACCCTCTCCATCTCCCCACTCTCCCCCCACCTCCCACCCTGTCACATCTTCTCACCTTGCCCCTGTCCACCGCGTGTGCGTCTCCTGCCACCACCAGATGGGATCCCAATCTCCGGATGACGCCTGAACAGGCGCTGGCTCACAGCTGGCTACAAACCACCCGAGCCACCACCACCAGGGCCACCACAACCACCATCCGGGGCACCCCCACCACCAGCAGGGCCACCACCACCACCATCAGGGCCACCCCCACCACCACCCCCACCACCACCACCATCAGGGCCACCCCCACCACAACCACCATCAGGGCCAACCCCACTGCCACCACCACCCAGGCCACCACCACCACCATCAGGGCTACCCGCACCCCCATCAGGGCTACCCCCACCCCCATCAGGGCTACCCCCACCACCGCCACCACCCGGGCCACCACCACCACCTGGCCCGACACCACCAACTGGGCCACCACCACCACCACCATCAGCAGCAGCACCACTCCAGTGCAGGGCTCTGCAGCTGCTGAGCCACGGTGAGCCTCTCTCTGTGTACCTCGCCTGGTACGCAGGAGGTCGTGGGTTCGATCCCGACCCTGATGAGATGTTAACTACCTCGCCTGGTACGCAGGAGGTCGTGGGTTCGATCCCGACCCTGATAAGATGTTAACTACCTCGCCTGGTACGCAGGAGGTCGTGGGTTCGATCCCGACCCTGATGAGATGTTAACTACCTCGCCTGGTACGCAGGAGGTCGTGGGTTCGATCCCGACCCTGATGAGACTTTAACTACCTCGCCTGGTACGCAGGAGGTCGTGGGTTCGATCCCGACCCTGATAAGATGTTAACTACCTCGCCTGGTACGCAGGAGGTCGTGGGTTCGATCCCGACCCTGATGAGATGTTAACTACCTCGCCTGGTACGCAGGAGGTCGTGGGTTCGATCCCGACCCTGATGAGACTTAACTACCTCGCCTGGTACGCAGGAGGTCGTGGGTTCGATCCTGACCCTGATGAGATGTTAACTACCTCACCTGGTACGCAGGAGGTCATGGGTTCGATCCGACTCTGATGAGAGTTAACTACCTCGCTGGTACGCAGGAGGTCCTGGGTTCGATCCTGACCTGATGAGATGTTAACTACCTCACCTGGTACGCAGGAGGTCATGGGTTCGATCCCGACTCTGATGAGACGTTAACTACCTCGGCTGGTACGCAGGAGGTCATGGGTTCGATCCCGACCCTGATGAGATGTTAACTACCTCACCTGGTACGCAGGAGGTCATGGGTTCGATCCCGACCCTGATGAGACTTTAACTACCTCGCCTGGTACGCAGGAGGTCGTGGGTTCGATCCTGACCCCGATGAGATATTAACTACCTCACCTGGTACGCAGGAGGTCATGGGTTCGATCCCAACCCTGATGAGATGTTGACTACCTCGCCTGGTATGCAGGAGGTCGTGGGCTCGATCCAGACCCTGATGAGATGTTAACTACCTCGCCTGGTATGCAGGAGGTCGTGGGCTCGATCCCGTCCCTGACGATGCCTGCTGCTGCTGCTGTATATTTGCAGTCTGCGTTTCTGTCCCCGTGGTGGTCACTGCGTGGATTCTTCTCAGGGTCCTCCAGATTTCCTCCTCCACGTTTAGAATCGGCGTCACGTACTTCGAGTATTTGACTGCGCTATGAATGTCCACGCGATGCAGATGATGATGATGATGTCATCAGCCAACTTGATTCGGCTATCAGCTGAGATGGCCAAGTCGCTTCTGATCTCTGTGGGTCTCTGTGAGTCTATGTTGGTCTCTGTGAGTCTATGGGTCTCTGTGGGTCTCTGTGGGTCTCTGTGGGTCTATGGGTCTCTGTGATTATGGGTCTCGGTGGGTCTGAATGAGTCTGTATGAGTATGGGACTCTGTGGGTCTCTGTGGGTCTGTGTGGGTCTCTGTGGGTCTCTGTGATTATGGGTCTCGGTGGGTCTGTATGGGTTTGTATAAGTATTGGTCTGTATGGGTCTGTATGGGTCTCCATGAGTATGGGACTCTGTGGGTCTCTGTGGGTCTGTGTGGGTCTCTGAGTCTATGGGTCTCTGTGGGTCTATGGATCTATGGGTCTCTGTGATTATGGGTCTCGGTGCGTCTGTATGGGTCTGTATGGGTCTCTGAGTATGGGACTCTGTGGGTCTCTGTGGGTCTCTGTGAGTCTATGGGTCTCTGTGGATCTATGGGTCTCTATGAGTATGGGTCTCTGTGGGTCTCTATGAGTATCGGTCTCTGTAGATCTCTATGGGTCTCTGAGTATGGGTCTCTGTCGGTCTGATGACGACGATGCTGACGATGATGACGATGACGACGATGATGATGACGATGATGGCGACGACGACGATGATGATGACGATGTTGATGACGATGTTGATGTTGATGATGGCGATGACGCGCTGCTGTGGTGCTGCTGCATCTCTCTCCACAGAGCGGAGCCGGAGAAGAAGCTCCCATCATCGTCATCATCGTCATCATCATCGTCATCGTCGTCACCGCTCACCCAGACCTTTGGAGAGAGGACGGAGGTGGTGGAGGTGGTGGAGACGCAGGAGGAGGATGACGACAACGACGAGGAGGAGAAGGAGGAAAGGGAGCGAGGGGTCATGGCGCGTGTGGGCAGGGCGCTACGCTCAGTCCGCTCGCTCCTCAGACGCCTGATGCTCTGTGGTGGGCGGCCCACGGCAGAGTAGCGGAGTGGACCCACACTCACACCACCCCACACTCACCACACCACACTCACCACCCCACACTCCACTCACCACCCACACTCAACCACTCCACACTCACCACCCACACTCACCACTCACACTCACCACCCACACTCACCACCACCCACACTCACCACACCACACTCACCACCCACACCACCACCCACACTCACCACCCACACTCACCACCACACTCACCACTCCACCACCTCACCACTCACCACCCACACTCACCACTCCACACTCACCACCCAGACTCACCACCACCCACACTCCACCCACCCCACCACTCACCACCCACACTCACCACCCACCACCCACACTCACCACCACCACACTCACCACACTCACCACACTCACCACCCACACTCACCACCCCACACTCACCACCCACCCACACTCACCACCCCACACTCACTCACCCACACTCACTCACCACCCACACTCACCACCCACCACCACCACACTCACCACCACACCACTCATCACCACCCACACTCACCACCCACCCACCACCCCCACCACCCACCCCACACTCACCACCCACACTCACCACACCACACTCCACCACTCACCACACTCACCACACTCACCACCCACCCACACTCACCACACCACTCCACCACTCACCACCCACACTCACCACCACCCACCACTCACCACCCCACACTCACCACCCACACTCACCATCCGCACTCACCACCAACACTCACCACACAATGGACTAGAGCCTGCCTAGCCACGTGTGCGTGTGAAGAGTTAGGATAGAGATAAGATAAAGTTATAATGTAATAATGTGTACATATACATCTAGACCATTGTTTGTTTATCGATTGTTGTTGCTAATAAATAAGCGGACTCAACAGAACGCTGCAATTGTGTTTGTTGTGGCGAGATGCTGCTGCCTGGGGTCTCAGGTGACTTGGGTCCAGATGTTGACTACCTCGCCTGGTACACAGGGGGTCGTGGGTTAAATTCCGATCCTGGTGAGATGTTAACTACCTCGCCTGGTACACAGGAGGTCGTGGGGTTAATTTTCGACCCTGGTGAGATGTTGACTACCTCGCCTGGTACACAGGAGGTCGTGGGGTCGATCCCGACCCTGATGAGATGTTGACTACCTCGCCTGGTACACAGGAGGTCGTGAGTTAATTTCCGACCCTGGTGAGATGTTGACTACCTCGCCTGGTACACAGGAGGTCGTGGGTTAAATTCTGACCCTGGTGAGATGTTGACTTCCTCGCCTGGTACACAGGAGGTCGTGGGTTCGATCCCGACCCTGACGATGCCTGCTGTTGTATATTTGGAGTCTGCGTCTCTCTCTCATCATCATCACCACAGTGGCTAGGAGATGTTAACTACCTCGCCTGGTATACAGGAGGTCGTGGGTTCATCCCGACCCTGACGATGCCTGCTGCTGCTGCTGTGTATTTGGAGTCTGCCCAGCTCCGTGTCTCATCAGCAGAAGCAGAGACAGGCTCTGCTTGAACAACGCTGGTTGACTGCCCAGATGTTTGTCGTCAGATGCACCTAGCCTGGCACAGCAGTCAACCCATGGCAACTGCTGGGCCTGTCTCGTGATCTCCTGCACCTAGCCTGCACAGCAGTCAACCCATGGCAACTGCTGGCTTGTCTCGTGACCTCCTCCTGCACCTAGCCTGGCACAGCAGTCAACCCATGGCAACTGCTGGGCCTGTCACGTGACCTCCTCCTGCACCTAGCCTGGCACAGCAGTCAACCCTGGCAACTGCTGGGCTGTCCGTGACCTCCTCCTGCACCTAGCCTGGCACAGCAGTCAACCCATGGCAACTGCTGGGCCTGTCCCGTGACCTCCTCCTGCACCTAGCCTGGCACAGCAGTCAA
>WFAB01003337.1:0-17743 GCA_018977245.1 Lethenteron camtschaticum | reverse complement strand
GATGATCATGATGACGATGATCAGACGACGATGATCATGATGATGATGACGATGATCATGACGATGATGATCATGACGACGATGATGATGACGATGATGATGATCATGATGACGATGATGATGACGATGATGATGATGATCATGATGACGATATGATCATAATGACGACAATGACGATGATCATGATGATGATGACGATGATGACGATGATGATGATCATGACGACGACGACGATGATGACGATGACAATGATCATGATGATGATGAAGACGACGACGACGATGATGATGACGACAATGATGACGATGACGACGATGACAAGGACGATGATGATGACGATGATGAGCCACTTCGTTGAGCTGCTGTCGTTTGTGATTGCCAGGGTCGCTTCTGCAAGAGAGAGCTGAGTAGAAACTCAACGGGGCCCTTCCCTGGTCAAATAAAAATAAGATTCGTAACAACGACAGCTCAGATTTGAAACGCATTCACACACATCGGCACAATCAAGGATACCATCAACATTTTAATTCAACCACAAAGTCCTTTAAAAACACGAACAACAAACCATAACACTGGGTGGGTTTATCACAGTCGTGCTGCACAACTCCGCAGCAACGCGTTCTAGAATGTGCACCGCTGTGCATTGCTCGACGCCTCAACGTGCACCTAGCCTGGCACAAGCTCCGCGGTGACGTCACCGCCACCACTTAATTCATTTCCCGGAGGTCATCGCGCTGAACAGGCACGCAGCAGGTAACAACCCGGACACACCACATTGGGAGACATTTAGACATTTAAAAAAATACACGTGGCAATATTTTTGCATACGACTCGATTTGATTGCAAGTCCCATGATGAGTCTACGTGTGTTTGTGTGGTAAGCGGTAGTTTGTGGCTAAAGCACAGCAAGTTGGCACAGTAGGGGGCACAGGTGGTGCATCAGCCACTCGTCTCGGTCATCTCAGTCAGTCGACCCGTGGCACCTGCTGGGTCTGCCCCGTGACCTCCTGCCGGCGGGCGTTCGACACTTCACGTGGCCTCAACGTGCACCTAGCCTGGCACAGGCGTCGCGATGACGTCACCGCCACTTAGTGGCGAATGGCGGCTGTTGTTGGAGCGTTAGTTTAGCGGTAAACTCGCTGAACCACGAGCCAGGCGGCCCGAGTTCGACTCCCGTTCACGTCCAACGCCAGCGACGATTACATCTGAACCAGGTGCTGGGCCTCTCCTAGGTCGACTCGGCCGCAAATGAGTACCTGGTGCGGTGTGTAAACATCGCCACTGGGGGGCGACAAAGGCGGCCGGGCGTGGTTACTGGCCCACCCACCCCCTCGTGTGCCGCAGTGCCGGCAGCCTTCATAGGCGCTGCTGCTGCTGCTGCTCGCTACGAACGGCGGCCCTTGCCCCGGTGTTTTGTGCATGCGAGCGCGTGAGCTTTTCGCCTCGAACAAACAAAGAAGATGTCTACAATGTTAAAACGACTTTCAGCGGTCAGCACAAAGACAATTCACTCAATTTTCTTTCGCAAACTGCCAACGGAACCGCAGGTCTGCAACAGTCGGGAGAATAAGAGCGTGCACGTGTGTGTGCATGTGCGTGTGTGTGCGTGTGTGTGCGTGTGTGTGCGTGTGCATTCGATAAAACTGTGGGGGGTGGGGGTTAGCGGCTTATACACTGGGAGGGGGGTCCACCCCCTGAAGCAAAAAACTAAACGTAGTTTCAGAAATCGCTAATCTACGGGAACCCACGTTGCCGCGATCGAGATGACGGTGAAGCTTTACCCTTTTAGGCAATACTACAGCAGCGCTGTTAAAGCTTTCGTGACTGCAGGGATTCATCCTCTTGGTTCTTTCGGTAAAGTCATCACGTAGCAGGGAAATAATAAAATAATAAAAATAAAACAATAAAATACAATTCTCAAATTCCTTTGTCAAGGCGCCCTTCCTCCCCTAACCCAGCTTAAATATACGCTGCCAAGCTTGGTGGTGTTCATTCAGACGCGGTCTTTCCGACAGACCTGTTCTTCACCTGAGGACGGCTGCTTGCGTTGTGGCCGAAACGTCGTGAGAACTGTATTTCATTATGTTTTATTTTTATTATTTTATTATTTCCCTTCTACGTGACTTTACCGAAAGAACCAAGAAGATACAGCAGCGCTGTTAAGATGTTTAAGCACCAAGAAGCAGAAGTCGGGATTTTCCGCGCAAATGACGGGGAAGGCCGGCCGCAGATAAATAAAAAAATCTCGGATGATCTAGAAATAACACATTTTTCCACAGATCTCCATGCAAAAAAATAACGAATGTTGGTATAAAATAATGTTTAAGTGAAGCAAATTGAGTTTGTTAACTGAACAAGACAAAAATGTGTCGTAAAGAATGCGTCGATCTTGTTTCATTACAAAAGTCCACACAAACGCACTCGCTCACAAAATATGCAGTTTCCGCTTCAAAGTTACGCCAACGACGGCCGTGTGTGTGTTGCGATCGAAATGTCGTAGTGTTTTGTTATTTTCTCTCAACCTACCTCCGTGACTTTGCCGAATGATACCAAAGAATATTAATTCCAGCAGTCGCGAAAGCTTTAAGTCAAGATTTGGCGTCATCTGGTCCAACACCATGTGAGACTAGGCTCTAAGAAAAGCTGTCTCGGGTGTGGACCAATCAATTTCAAGGACAGTGCATACATTATCAGAGTTGTGTGTTTTGTTTCCATTCCGACCGCAGGTATTGTGGCCAATGCAAACATGACTCCTTGTAACAAAGGTGTCAGTTTTGTTGCCAGATTAAAAAAAACAATGATCATATTTTGCTACTGGAAAAGGAGGTTCCAATGGGGTCAAGATTTGAAGCGTCAGCATTGTCCTTGAAACCGATTGTCCCTCCAACACCAACCCCAGGCTGAAGCCTTCTTCTTCACGGACTCGTTTCACCGCCGCTTGCCGCCGCTACGAGCGGAGAAGATCGGCAGGAGGGGAACAGCCGTTGACAGGCAGCCCTTGGGGGAGGCTGCAGGCCAACCAGTTTCAAGGACCACGCGTGCACACACCGCTACCAAAGCGAGTTTGGCTCGCATGTTTTACCACAACGCACGATGTGCGCGGTGAACAGAAGTCGCAACCGGGTACCCAATACCCGTACCCTACCCGATACCCGGCTACCCGTACCCGGCCGGGTACGGGTAGCCAGGTACCCGTTTGCGACCCTGGTGCGGCCGGGTACGGGTAGGCCGTGAGTCACTGGTGAGTAACCGTTTGTCACTCATTTCCCAACGTCTTGTCTCTTCTCACAATTCAAGTTCCTAGAATTAACCCACTCGCGCCTGCAACATGGCTTCATCCCAGAGTTCGCAATCAGGTACCCGATACCCGTACCCTACCCGTACCCGGCCAGGTACGGGTAGGGTACGGGTACGGCCGGGTACGGGTACGGGTACCCATTTGCGACCCTGGTGCGGCCGGGTACGGGTACGGGATCAAAGCCCGTTTGCGACCTCTGGCGGTGAATGCAGACCTGACGGTGCCTTGTGATAACAGGCGGGCGTCGATTTGGTGTTTGAACATCTTTGATGTCGTACTCCCGCACCTCACATTATCACGGCTTGATTTAACACGTAGCAGGCTTTCGCGACCAATATTATTCACAATAAAGGTTTTTGGGTCAGATCGCGTTATTTATAAATGTGTCGTAACCCTCCACCACCCGACACGGCCAATCAGCAAAAAAAAGTGTCACGTTTTTCAAAGGACAAAACAATTCACTTCTTTAGCCCCACCGGTGTGTTGAAGAGAGAATTAACAGCATTGGAAAGTTTGAGTCGCGCAACGTTTCGCTGGTAATCACAATCAGCCTCATCGGGCAAGACTGCTGAAGCTCTCCTGTTGCTTCCGGTCTTAAATAGAGCAGCAGCGGCAGCAGCAGCAGCAGTAGCAGCAGCAGTGGCAGCAGCAGCAGCAGTAGCAGCAGCAGCAGCAGCAGTGGCAGCAGCAGCAGCAGTAGCAGCAGCAGTGGCAGCAGCAGCAGCAGTAGCAGCAGCTGCAGCATCAGCAGCAGCAACAGCAGCGGCAGCAGCTGCAGCATCAGCAGCGGCGGCAACAGCGGCAGCAGCGGCAGCATCAGCAGCAGCATCAGCAGCAGCGGCAGCATCAGCAGGGTTTGCTACGTACGGTGTGGCGCGAAAGAAGTTCAACCTACATGCATAAAGGCTTATTATTACACTGGTCAGAAAAAAAATCTTTTTTTTCTGGCCTGGACTTTTGCAGCTGTTCTAGACTAATTTCAGGGTGGTAATTCCAAATCTGATCTCAGATTTGCTCTATCACATCTCATTTTATGCTATCGGCATACCCCATTTTCATTGATTTTACCCGAAATTAACTCTGTCACTTATGATTGCAAGTTGTTGCGAGTCAGTGACTGCTTTAGTGCTAAAATATGGTGCTGTATTTTTAGGATAGTGTGTTTATAATATAATTTTACGTAGATATCCACATTTATTTAACATTTTTATTCTGCAGTTTTGATTAAAAATGCAATATTTAATATCTCAAAAACCTGATGTGATAGACAAAAACTGATGCCAGATTTGGAATCAGCACCCCAAAATTACCTTACAACCGTTGGAATACCTTATGCCAGAAACAGCGTGTTGACCAGTGTTCTTTTCTTCACGAAATCGATGAATCGTCCGCGGCTCAAGCAACGGAACGGAGCGCAGAGCGTCGCTGACTTTTAACCGTCGCAGCAGCGTCACCACCCCCCGTGTAGGTGACAACGAAGAGCTTCACAGCTCATCGGGTTCATTCAAGTCTAAAACAACGATTCTGATAAAAAAACACACGAACATTTATATCCCGTGACCATTGCATAGCGACGCTGCGGTTTCTCTCACCCTCAAGGGTCACGAGTTCAAATCCTGCACGGGGTGGATTGAGGCCCATCATCATCATCATGCCTCCCTCCGGGGTGTCAATAAAATTGAGTACCGCTTTGTACGGAAGTCAAAAGTGGTTGTGCAATGGGCCGGGATGTCCCCCCCCTCCCCTCCCGCCATAGGAACGTGGAACTTCCCCCGCTGCCTCTGCAGGGCTACGGGTCAACAAGGAAGTGAATGCCACCCCAATTCCCGTTCAAAAAGGGAAATCGACCGCTCGGCAGGTCCAAGCCGGTGAATCGCAAGCAACCTAACCGGGGGCACACGTCGGCCAATCGCAACGCGGCGTGTTTGGATTGGACGCGACTCCAACAGCCAATCAAGGAGTGCAGCACGACGCATTCTAATTCGACGCGATCGGCCAATCGCAACGCGGCACGGCGCGTTCCCATTGGCTGCGTCGAGTCGACGCGAACGGCCAATCGGAACGCGGGGTTTCCTGTTGCAGCTCAGAGCTCCTCGTGCCGGCGGTTGAGATCGTCGCCGTAGTTGGTGGCCTGGCTGCCCAGGAAGACGCTCCACTTGGCCAGCACCTCCTCCTTGGACAGCTTGCCGTCCTTGCCACCCGGCAAACCACAGACAGGAATCGACAGCGACGACAATCAATCTTGATTGGAGGCTTTCGTGACTGCAGGAACCCACGCCCTGTGGTTCTTTCGGTAAAGTCACGTGGGTAGAAGATCTACAGATCACGGCGGTTGCTTGCGTTGTGATCGAAACGTCGTGATCTTTCGATGTAAAGCTTTCGTGACTGCAGGGATTCATCTTCTTGGTTCTTTCGGTAAAGTCGTCACGTAGAAGGGAAATAATAAAATAATAAAAATAAAACATAATAAAATACAATTCTCACGACGTTTCGGCCACAACGCAAGCAGCCGTCCTCAGGTGAAGAACAGGTCTGTCGGAAAGACAGCGTCATTCAGGAAAAACAGTGTCATTCAGACGCTGTCTTTCTGACAGACCTGTTCTTCACCTGAGGACGGCTGCTTGCGTTGTGGCCGAAACGTCGTGAGAATTGTATTTTATTATGTTTTATTTTTATTATTTTCCTTCTACGTGACTTTAACGAAAGAACCAAGAAGAAGTCGTCATCTATGAAGTTTTCTACCTCCGTGGACTGGGGGGGTGGGAGGGTGGGAGGGTGGGGGCGTGGGGGGCGTGGGGGGGTGGGAGGGTGGGGGTGGGGTGGTGGGGTGCGTGGGGGGTGGGGGGGTGCGTGGGGGGGTGGGGACTTGGGGGGTGCGTGGGGGTGTCGCGTGGGTCCCCACCTCGTCGCCCCCGTCGGCCTCTCCCACGAGGTGGCGTGCCTCTGCGTGTGCGTGCTCGTAGCCGACGGGCAGCAGCCAGGCGCGCACCTCCTCGCGCCCCATACGCCCGTCGCCGTCAGAGTCGCGGAACCGCCGGAACTGCTGCCGCTCCGTCTCCACCCACTCCGGCTCCGTCTCCGCGGGCTCCGCCGGGTGGTACATGTCGGCTGGGCGGCGGTCGGGGTCGGGGTGACATTTCGACTTTACGAACTTTCGGAGAGACGGGGTCAAAGCTGTCCGTTTCACACCGTGGGCTTTCGCGACCAAATATTATCCATCGGAGGGCTTCACGTTAATGTGCAGGGTGCTTCAAAAGAATGTGAACACTTGTAGATTTTAAGTTGTCGTGACTGCAAGGATCCATACTTTTTGGGGGTTTTCGGTAAAGTCGCGTCGGTGACAAAAAAAATAAATTAAAATGAAAACAACTTAATTAAATCACGGCGTTTCGGAAGCAACACAAGCCTCTGTCATCAAGTGGAACTGCTACTTACTGCAGTGAAATTAAATCATTCACCACCTGAAAACGGAGGCTTGTGTTGCTGCTTCCGAAACGTCGTCATTTTATTTAGTTGGTTTCATTTCTATTTATTTTACTTTTTACCTACGTGACTTCACCGAAAAAAACAAAAAGAATGTGAACGCTTACATGGGACTATCGTTTTAAATGGAAAAAGAACGGGTAAAATACGCTGTAAACATGATAACAAATGTGATGTTAACAGCTTCAAAAAGTCAGGGAGTCTCCGCTTGTTCGCCATCGTTGTCAACGCGTGCCTGGAATCTTCTCCAGGTGGTCTCCAGAGCCCGGAAGCAGCACATGTCTCGTGGTGTTGTTGCAAATTCTCAGAATGGTTCACATTTGTGTTTTTAAGCACCCTGTATTTACGCGATATGATCCCAAAAAAACTCGATTAGAAACCAGTCTCACCACCACCACCTACACCTACACCACCACCACCACCACCTACACCACCATCTTCAAGTGCCACTCCTAGAGCCTCACCACCATCACCACCTACACCACCATCTTCAAGTGCTGCTCCTACAGCCCTCACCACCACCACCTACACCACCATCTTCAAGTGCCACTCCTAGAGCCTCACCACCACCACCACCTACACCACCATCTTCAAGTGCCACTCCTAGAGTCTCACCACCACCACCTACACAACCATCTTCAAGTGCTGCTCCTACAACCTCACCACCACCACCACCTACACCACCATCTTCAAGTGCCACTCCTCCAGCCTCACCACCACCACCACCTACACCACCACCACCTACACCACCATCTTCAAGTGCCACTCCTCCAGCCTCACCACCACCACCACCTACACCACCATCTTCAAGTGCCACTCCTCCAGCCTCACCACCACCACCTACACCACCATCTTCAAGTGCCTCTACTACAGCCTCACCACCACCACCACCTACACCACCACCACCTACACCGCTATCTTCAAGTGCCACTCCTAGAGTCTCACCACCACCACCACCACCATCTGCGCAAGTGCTGCCCAGATGGTGGTGAGGGTTCCTGCAGGGATGTGGGAGTTGATGACGGTCAGGGTTCCTGCAGGGATGTGCGGGGCGATGGCGGTGCAAGTCTGCCCGAAGGCCGCGGGGCGCTCACCGATGTATTCCTCCAGATCAATGAATCCGTCTCCGTCCTTATCCACGTCCTCGATTGTCTCCTGCAATCACATTCACCGCCATCGTCGCCATCGTCATCGTCATCGTCGTCATCGTCGTCATCGTCGTCGTCATCGTCGTCATCGTCGTCATCATCGTCGTCATCGTCGTCATCATCGTCGTCGTCGTCGTCGTCATCGTCGTCATCGTCGTCGTCATCGTCGTCATCATCGTCGTCATCGTCGTCATCATCGTCGTCATCGTCGTCGTCATCGTCGTCATCATCGTCGTCATCGTCGTCATCGTCGTCGTCATCGTCGTCATCGTCGTCGTCATCATCGTCGTCATCGTCGTCGTCATCGTCGTCATGGTCATCATCGTCGAGAATCAATCCGTTGCAGGATGAACGACAAAACCGCAACGGGGCAACGGGCAGGAATTTGAAACTCGATCTAAAAGCAACTCACGATGGTCGCCGAGCGTTCCACTCGGTTTGCTGCGTCGCCGTCGCCTCCACATAGCACGGAGACGCGCTTTGTGCGTTACCCTCCCCGGACACGCGCCAACGGACACGCAGTCGGACACGCGGTCGGACACGCGGTCGGGATGCACGAGCAATGGGACGCGCGATCGGACACGCGATGGACCGAGAGAGCGAGCGATGGGACGAACGATGGAACTAACGCGAACGGACGAGCGACGGGTCGACGGATGGAGCGAGGGCGATGGAGGGCGACTCACGGTGATGACGATGTCGCTCATGTGCCCGAAGGAGGAGGGGTGCAGGAAGGCGGCGAACTCCCCGCGGCTCAGCTCGCCGCCCCCCGCGGCGGCGCCGCCGCTCACCCCGCCGGCAGCGGCGTCGAAGCGCCGCTTATCCCTTGCCAGCAGCCTGGAGTAGGAGTCGGCCGTCTCGACTGGGTCGAGGCACGCGGCACGCACGGCACACGCACACACACGGCACGCACAGCACACACACGGCACACGTTACGCACGCACAGCACGCAGGACGCACACACACGGCAAGCGGCACGCACGGCACACGCACACACACGGCACACGCACACACACGGCACACGGCACGCACACACACGGCAAGCGGCACACACGGCACACGTCACGCACGCACAGCACGCAGGACGCAGACACACGACACAAGTGCAGCATGCGCACGTTAACATCTCCTAACCACCGTGATGATGAGAGAGTGAAACACGCAAACTACAAATATACAGCAGCAGCAGCAGGCGCCGTCAGGGTCGTGATCGAACCCACGACCTCCCGCATACCAGGCGAGGTAGCCAACATATTCCTAGCCACCGTGATGATGAAGATGAGAGAGTGAAACACGCAATCTCCAAACATACAGCAGGCTGTCAGGGTCGGGATTAGAACCCACGACCTCCTGTACACCAGGCGAGGTAGTTAACATCTCCTAGCCACCGTGATGATGAAGATGAGAGACACGCAAACTCCAAACATACAGCAGCAGCAGGCACCGTCAGGGTCGGGGCTCAAACCCACAACCTCCTGTGTACCAGGCGAGGTAGTTAACATATTCCTAGCCACGATGATGATGGCGATGAGAGGGAAACACGCAAACTCTAAATATACAGCAGCAGGCGCCGTCAGGGTCGTGATCGAACCCACGACCTCCCGCACACCAGGCGAGGCAGTCAACATCCCCTAGCCACCACAGCGAGAGAGAGACAGAGAGAGACACACAAGAGGTGAGAAGCCGTCGTCCGGGACGCGTACAGGAGAGGCCGCCGTAGGTGGCGTTGCGGTACTCGTCCCAGGAGAGGCGCCCGTCCCCGTTGGGGTCCCTCCAGCGCTGCTCCGCGTCCTCGTGCAGCCAGCGCCGCTGCGTCAGGCGGATCCACGCCGCCAGCTCCTCCTCGCTCACCAGCCCGTCGCCGTCGGCGTCCATGCGGTCCACGAGCTTGCTGCACGCGGACGGGGGCGGCACGCACGGAGCAGCGACAGACAGAGACAGACAGAGGGAGACAGAGACAGACAGACAGACAGAGACAGACAGAGAGACAGAGAGAGAGAGAGACAGGGACGGCACGCACGGACGGAGCAGCGACAGACGGAGACAGACAGAGACAGACAGAGACAGACAGAGACGGAGACAGAGAGAGAGACAGACAGAGACAGACAGAGACAGAGAGAGAAAGAAAGACAGATAGAGACAGACAGAGACAGACAGAGACAGACAGAGACAGAGAGACGGAGAGACAGAGAGACGGACGGGGAACGCAGAGAGAGAAGGACACGGACAGAGACGGAGAGACAGAGGCAGACATTACGCACGGGCGCAGCACTTGCGTTGAGCGAACGCTCCGCCACGAATGTAAGTAGTGGGCGCCACGGTGGCTAGGAGATGTTAACTACCTCCCCGCCTGCCAGCGTGGTTTGATTTACTGCGTCTCGTTTTTATGCTCAAGTTGTACCTCCAGGCCAAATGAACACAAACTATGTAAATAGTCTGCTCGAGGCGCTGCGAGTGCCACAGCCGAGGGTGGTGCAGCAAACGGAGAAAAATCCACTACCTCCTGCATACCAGGCGAGGTAGTCAACATCTCCCTAACCACCGTGATGATGAGAGAGACACACAAACTCCAAATATACAGCAGCAGGCGCCATCAAAGTCAGGGATGGAACCCAAGACCTCCTGCACACCCGGCGAGGTAGTCAACATCTCCCTAACCACCGTGATGATGAGACACACAAACTCCAAATATACAGCAGCAGGCGCCATCAAAGTCAGGGATGGAACCCACGACCTCCTGCACACCAGGCGAGGTAGTTAACATCTCCTAGCCACCGTGATGATGATGAGAGAGAGACACGCAAACTCCAAATACACAGCAGCAGCAGGCATCAGGGTCAGGATCGACCCCACGACCTCCCGCACACCAGGCGAGGTAGTCGACATCTCCTAGCCACCGTGATGATGAGAGAGACACGCAAGCTCCAAATATACAGCAGCAGCAGGCGTCAGGGTTGGGATCGACCCCACGACCTCCCGCACACCAGGCGAGGTAGTCGACATCTCCCAGCCACCGTCGCGGCCCGTCCATTCCGCTCTCACCCGAGCCGCTCCTTGGTCTCTTGCGGGCTCAGGCTGTGCAGCTCGCGCGCCGCGTACGACCCCAGCACGGCCTCGGGGTCGGAGCCCACGGCCCGCAGCGTGTCGTCGCCGCCGCCGCGCGTCCCGGCGTGCCGCTGCTTCTCGTCCGCCGTGGGTTTGGCCGCCGCGAGGTTCGCCGTGGCCAGGAGCAGTGCGAGCAGCAGCGCCGGGAGCCACCGCAGCGGCAGCGGCAGCGGGAGCCTCTGTCGCTGGAGCGGCGGCGGCGTCGTCGTCGCAGTCATCGCCGTCGTCATCGCCGCTGTGCCTGATGGAAGAGATGAGGACAACGAGTGAGTGGTAGGGAGTGGAAGCAGGGGAGAGGGAGGGGAGAGGACGGGAGGGAGAGAGCGAGAGAGCGAGCGAGAGGTGGGGCTTTACATAAAGCAGAGTTTAAAAATGTAAATTTAATTTAAAATAAATTACGAAATGATGAACGAAGCAAAGTGCCGAATACACCGAGCATCTTCTTGTTTCCACTGATCGTTAAAAATAAAAAAAAATAAAAAAAAATAAAAAAGAGGGGAGGGAGAGGAGGGAGAGAGGGGAGAGGAGGGGAGGGAGGGGAGGGAGAGAGGGGAGGGAGGGAGAGAGGGGAGAGGAGGGGAGGGAGGGAGCGAGGGGATAGGGGAGAGAGGAGAGGGAGAGGAGGGGAAGGAGGGAGACTTCAAGGGGTTTCTGCCAAAATTTGGCTGGAATTTCTTCACGCTCATTTGACGGGGGAGGCGGGGGGAAGTCGCGTCCTTTTTGACACGTGGGGCGACAGAGGGTGCCGTGCCACGTGACTGAAGGAGGGGATCCAGCAATGGGGGTTGCTGAGGGCGCTTCTTTTTGTGTTTGCGTCCTGTGAACACAGCAGTACACTGTGGGATGTTTTATACATGGGGAGACCGTGTCGTATGTTGAATCTATGGGTCTCTGTGTGAGTCTATGGGTCTCTGTATGTGAGTCTATTGGTCTCTGTGTGTGAGTCTAAGGCTCTCTGTGTGGGTCTATGGGCCTCTGTGTGAGTCTATGGGTCTCTGTGTGAGTCTAAGGCTCTCTGTGTGAGTCTAAGGCTTTCTGTGTGAGTCTATGGGTCTCTGTGTGAGTCTATGGGTCTATGTGTGAGTCTAAGGCTCTCTGTGTGAGTGTAAGGCTCTCTGTGTGAGTCTATGGGTCTCTGTGTGAGTCTATGGGTCTCTGTGCGAGTCTATGGGCCTCTGTGTGAGTCTATGGGTCTCTGTGTGAGTCTATGGGTCTCTGTGTGGGTCTCTGTGTGAGTGTATGGGTCTCTGTGTGAGTCTATGGGTCTATAGGCCTCTGTGTGAGTCTATGTGTCTCTGTGTGAGTCTATGGGTCTCTGTGTGAGTCTAAGGCTCTCTGTGTGAGTCTAAGGCTCTCTGTGTGAGTCTATGGGTCTCTGTGTGAGTCTATGGGTCTCTGTGTGAGTCTATGTGTCTCTGTGTGAGTCTATGGGTCTCTGTGTGAGTCTATGCGTCTCTGTGTGAGTCTATGTGTCTCTGTGTGAGTCTATGGGTCTCTGTGCGAGTCTATGGGTCTCTGTGCGAGTCTATGGGTCTCTGTGTGAGTCTATGGGTCTCTGTGTGAGTCTATGGGTCTCTGTGTGAGTCTGTGGGTCTGTGTGAGTCTATGGGTCTCTGTGTGAGTCTGTGGGTCTCTGTGTGAGTCTGTGGGTCTCTGTGTGAGTCTATGCGTCTCTGTGTGAGTCTATGTGACTGTGCGAGTCTATGGGTCTCTGTGTGAGTCTATGTGTCTCTGTGTGAGTCTATGGGTCTCTGTGTGAGTCTATGGGTCTCTGTGTGAGTCTATGGGTCTCTGTGTGAGTCTATGAGTCTCTGTGTGAGTCTATGGGTCTCTGTGTGAGTCTATGTGTCTCTGTGTGAGTCTATGGGTCTCTGTCTGAGTCTATGGGTCTCTGTCTGAGTCTATGGGTCTCTGTGTGAGTCTATGGGTCTCTGTGTGAGTATATGTGTCTCTGTGTGAGTCTATGGGTCTGCGTGTGAGTCTATGGGTCTCTGTGTGAGTCTATGGGTCTCTGTGTGAGTCTATGGGTCTCTGTGTGAGTCTATGGGTCTCTGTGTGAGTCTATGGGTCTCTGTGTGAGTCTATGGGTCTCTGTGTGAGTCTATGGGTCTCTGTGTGAGTCTATGTGTCTCTGTGTGAGTCTATGCGTCTCTGTGTGAGTCTATGTGTCTCTGTGTGAGTCTATGGGTCTCTGTGTGAGTCTATGGTCGTTGAGTCTATGGGTCTCTGTGTGAGTCTACGGGTCTCTGTGTGAGTCTATGGGTCTCTGTGTGAGTCTGTGGGTCTCTGTGTGAGTCTATGGGTCTCTGTGTGAGTCTGTGGGTCTCTGTGTGAGTCTATGCGTCTCTGTGTGAGTCTATGTGACTGTGCGAGTCTATGGGTCTCTGTGTGAGTCTATGTGTCTCTGTGTGAGTCTATGGGTCTCTGTGTGAGTCTATGGGTCTCTGTGTGAGTCTATGTGACTGTGCGAGTCTATGGGTCTCTGTGTGAGTCTATGTGTCTCTGTGTGAGTCTATGGGTCTCTGTGTGAGTCTATGGGTCTCTGTGTGAGTCTATGGGTCTCTGTGTGAGTCTATGGGTCTCTGTGTGAGTCTATGGGTCTCTGTGTGAGTCTATGGGTCTCTGTGTGAGTCTATGTGTCTCTGTGTGAGTCTATGGGTCTCTGTGTGAGTCTGTGGGTCTCTGTGTGAGTCTATGCGTCTCTGTGTGAGTCTATGTGTCTCTGTGTGAGTCTATGGGTCTCTGTGTGAGTCTATGGGTCTCTGTGTGAGTCTGTGGGTCTCTGTGTGAGTCTATGCGTCTCTGTGTGAGTCTATGTGACTGTGCGAGTCTATGGGTCTCTGTGTGAGTCTATGTGTCTCTGTGTGAGTCTATGGGTCTCTGTGTGAGTCTATGGTCTCTGTGTGAGTCTATGGGTCTCTGTGTGAGTCTATGGGTCTCTGTGTGAGTCTATGGGTCTCTGTGTGAGTCTATGCGTCTCTGTGTGAGTCTATGTGTCTCTGTGTGAGTCTATGGGTCTCTGTGCGAGTCTATGGGTCTCTGTGTGAGTCTATGGGTCTCTGTGTGAGTCTATGGGTCTCTGTGTGAGTCTATGGGTCTCTGTGTGAGTCTGTGGGTCTGTGTGAGTCTATGGGTCTCTGTGTGAGTCTGTGGGTCTCTGTGTGAGTCTGTGGGTCTCTGTGTGAGTCTATGCGTCTCTGTGTGAGTCTATGTGACTGTGCGAGTCTATGGGTCTCTGTGTGAGTCAATGTGTCTCTGTGTGAGTCTATGGGTCTCTGTGTGAGTCTATGGGTCTCTGTGTGAGTCTATGGGTCTCTGTGTGAGTCTATGAGTCTCTGTGTGAGTCTATGGGTCTCTGTGTGAGTCTATGTGTCTCTGTGTGAGTCTATGGGTCTCTGTCTGAGTCTATGGGTCTCTGTCTGAGTCTATGGGTCTCTGTGTGAGTATATGGGTCTCTGTGTGAGTATATGTGTCTCTGTGTGAGTCTATGGGTCTGCGTGTGAGTCTATGGGTCTCTGTGTGAGTCTATGGGTCTCTGTGTGAGTCTATGGGTCTCTGTGTGAGTCTATGGGGTCTCTGTGTGAGTCTATGGGTCTCTGTGTGAGTCTATGGGTCTCTGTGTGAGTCTATGGGTCTCTGTGTGAGTCTATGGTCTCTGTGTGAGTCTATGCGTCTCTGTGTGAGTCTATGTGTCTCTGTGTGAGTCTATGGGTCTCTGTGTGAGTCTATGGGTCTCTGTGTGAGTCTATGGGTCTCTGTGTGAGTCTACGGGTCTCTGTGTGAGTCTATGGGTCTCTGTGTGAGTCTGTGGGTCTCTGTGTGAGTCTATGGGTCTCTGTGTGAGTCTGTGGGTCTCTGTGTGAGTCTGTGGGTCTCTGTGTGAGTCTATGCGTCTCTGTGTGAGTCTATGTGACTGTGCGAGTCTATGGGTCTCTGTGTGAGTCTATGTGTCTCTGTGTGAGTCTATGGGTCTCTGTGTGAGTCTATGGGTCTCTGTGTGAGTCTATGTGACTGTGCGAGTCTATGGGTCTCTGTGTGAGTCTATGTGTCTCTGTGTGAGTCTATGGGTCTCTGTGTGAGTCTTATGGGTCTCTGTGTGAGTCTATGGGTCTCTGTGTGAGTCTATGGGTCTCTGTGTGAGTCTATGGGTCTCTGTGTGAGTCTATGGGTCTCTGTGTGAGTCTATGTGTCTCTGTGTGAGTCTATGGGTCTCTGTGTGAGTCTGTGGGTCTCTGTGTGAGTCTATGCGTCTCTGTGTGAGTCTATGTGTCTCTGTGTGAGTCTATGGGTCTCTGTGTGAGTCTATGGGTCTCTGTGTGAGTCTGTGGGTCTCTGTGTGAGTCTATGCGTCTCTGTGTGAGTCTATGTGACTGTGCGAGTCTATGGGTCTCTGTGTGAGTCTATGTGTCTCTGTGTGAGTCTAATGGTCTCTGTGTGAGTCCTATGGGTCTCTGTGTGAGTCTATGGGTCTCTGTGTGAGTCTAATGGGTCTCTGTGTGAGTCTATGGGTCTCTGTGTGAGTCTATGTGTCTCTGGTGTGAGTCTATGGGTCTCTGTGTGAGTCTATGGGTCTCTGTCTGAGTCTATGGGTCTCTGTGTGAGTCTATGGGTCTCTGTTGTGCAGTCTTGTGGTCTTCTCTGTGTGAGTCTATGGGTTCTGCGTGTGAGTCTATGGGTCTCTGTGTGAGTCTATGGGTCTCTGTGTGAGTCTATGGGTCTCTGTGTGAGTCTATGGGTCTCTGTGTGAGTCTATGGGTCTCTGTGTGAGTCTATGGGTCTCTGTGTGAGTCTATGTGTCTCTGTGTGAGTCTATGGGTCTCTGTGTGAGTCTATGCGTCTCTGTGTGAGTCTATGTGTCTCTGTGTGAGTCTATGGGTCTCTGTGTGAGTCTATGGGTCTCTGTGTGAGTCTATGGGTCTCTGTGTGAGTCTACGGGTCTCTGTGTGAGTCTATGGGTCTCTGTGTGAGTCTGTGGGTCTCTGTGTGAGTCTATGGGTCTCTGTGCGAGTCTGTGGGTCTCTGTGGGTCTCTGTGTGAGTCTATGGGTCTCTGTGTGAGTATATGGGAATCTGTGAGTCAATGGGTCTCTGTGTGAGTCTATGGGTCTCTGTTTGAGTCTATGGTCTCTGTGTGAGTCTATTGGTCTCTGTGTGAGTCTATGGGTCTCTGTGAGTCTATTGGTCTCTGTGTGAGTCTATGTGTCTCTGTGTGATCTATGGGTCTCTGTGTGAGTCTATTGGTCTCTGTGTGAGTCTATGGGTCTCTGTGTGAGTCTATGTGTCTCTGTGTGAGTCTACGGGTCTCTGTGTGAGTCTATGTGTCTCTGTGTGAGTCTATGTGTCTCTGTTTGAGTCTATGGGTCTCTGTGTGAGTCTATGGGTCTGCGTGTGAGTCTATGGGTCTCTGTGTGAGTCTATGGGTCTCTGTGTGAGTCTATGGGTCTCTGTGTGAGTCTATGGGTCTCTGTGTGAGTCTATGTGTCTCTGTGTGAGTCTATGGGTCTCTGTGTGAGTCTGTGGGTCTCTGTGTGAGTCTATGGGTCTCTGTGTGAGTCTATGGGTCTCTGTGTGATTCTATGTGTCTCTGTGTGAGTCTGTGGGTCTCTGTGTGAGTCTATGGGTCTCTGTGTGAGTCTATGGGTTTCTGTGTGAGTCTATGGGTCTCTGTGTGAGTCTGTGGGTCTCTGTGTGAGTCTATGGGTCTCTGTGTGAGTCTATGGGTCTCTGTGTGAGTCTATGGGTCTCTGTGCGAGTCTATGGGCCTCTGTGTGAGTCTATGGGTCTCTGTGTGAGTCTACGTGTCTCTGTGTGAGTCTACGTGTCTCTGTGTGAGTCTACGTGTCTCTGTGTGAGTCTATGGGTCTCTCTAGCGTATCTTTCCAAGCATCTGCAACTCCCAATTGTCTCAACCATTCGGCGCGCACGCGACAGGCGACGTTTCGGGTGACGACCCCCTTTGCGTTAAGGCGTTCTGTGATTTAAAAAAAAATATTATCTTCTTGGTTCTTTCGGTAAAGTCACGTAGAAGGGAAGTAATAAATAATAAAAAATAAAACATAATAAAATAAAATAATTCTCACGACGTTTCGGCTACAACGCAAGCAGCCGTCTCTGCGGCCGAAACGTCGTGAGAATTATTGATTTTATAATGTTTTATTAATATTTTATTACTTCCCTTCTACGTGACTTTACCGAAAGAACCAAGAAGACGAATCCCTGCTGCAGTCACGAAAGAAGCTTTAAATCGAAAAAAATATTAATATAGCAATAAATACAATTAGATCGTTGCTACCGTGTTTGCTTTAAAGCCGTAACAACGCTCGCGTCTGCGTTCCCAGTTTGTACAACAACAACAACAAATGTAAAAATAAAACTCACGGTAATTCCTCAGAAGTCGTCGGATTAGTTGAAGTTTAGTTTGTTTTCGCGCTCGCTCCGCTAATCCCGTTACCACCGGTCCCCTATTCAACAACGGGGCACCAACCCGCCAATAGGAGCGCTCCTTGCTCAGGGTACACCGTGGGAGGGGGGAGGTGCCGAATAAAATCGGCTCTGCGTTGGTCAGAATTATCAGCGGGTGGGGGGGGGCGGGTCTATCCGCGTCGCTGATTGGCTGGCGGTGTCGACGTGGGTTATGCGAGACGCCCTCTGCCCCTTCTGGAAGACATTTACATCTTCTGGAATTTCTTCTGGAAGAGGAAATTTATCTT
>WFAB01003336.1:0-17749 GCA_018977245.1 Lethenteron camtschaticum | reverse complement strand
GGCTCAAGCGCCACGGCACCGCGCACGAGCGAAGCCATCGCTCTGCGTGCCCAGGGAAGCGTGGACTCGTCCAGCAGTGGAGCGAGAATGACGACGACGACGATCACGGAGGATGAGTTCGGGCAGCAGCGGCAGCGGCGGCCTGGCTCGGGGTGGGGGGGGAGAAATTGGCGCCAAAGCAAACGGTGGATTCTCTATCGCTCGTTACCTTCATGTCCCTGTCCGGTGCGTAGCTCTCGTCCACCATGGCTGGTTGGCTTCTGAGGGAACCCTGTGGGATGAGGGAGGGAAGGAGGAAGAGGAGAAGAAGGAGGCGGCGTGGGTCCGAGATCAACGAGACGAGGGACGCGGCGTGGACACGCGACGCTGCCGACTCTACCACCTCGCTCCACACTGGGGGGGGGGGGGCGGCATGGAAATTATTGATTACTAATCGGTTATTACGTGTCGTGTGGCGTTCAACTAATGTATAGATACGATATATAACTATTTATTTAATATCTGTGTTTATAAATAGGTGTTTTGATCATTGTGGTGTGTTATAGTTTCGTTTTATAAAACTCCCCCCCCCCCTTGAAGTCGTCAGTAGGAATGGTCCAAGGCTCCGTCACTCGATTCTCGATTCAAATTCCGTCGATTCTAGAATCGATTTCATTTCATTGCAATCGTCGCTGCAGTTTTGGTCGAGTGGCTACGACAAAGTTCGCGTCGGATGTCCGCCTTGAGTCGCCTTGCACCTGTGACAATGACACGTGTTTTACAGCAAAGCTTACGCGAATCCGACGCACAACAATCGATGCTAAATGTACGATTCTAATTTGTTAATCCGATTCTTATCAACGATCGATCCGCATAGACGTCTCCACTGCGACCCTGTCCAGATGGACCCATGGGTCTGCAGCATGCAACTCTTTGTCTGTCCCCATCACCTCCATGTCCCCATCACCTCCATGTCCCCATCACCTCCATGTCCTCGTCCCCATCACCTCCATGTCCCCATCACCTCCATGCCCTCGTCCCCATCACCTCCATGTCCCCATCACCTCCATGCCCTCGTCCCATCACCTCCATGTCCCCATCACCTCCATGTCCCCATCACCTCCATGTCCCCATCACCTCCATGCCCTCGTCCCCATCACCTCCATGTCCCCATCACCTCCATGTCCCCATCACCTCCATGTCCCCATCACCTCCATGTCCCCATCACCTCCATGTCCCCATCACCTCCATGTCCTCGTCCCCATCACCTCCATGTCCCCATCACCTCCATGCCCTCGTCCCCATCACCTCCATGTCCCCATCACCTCCATGTCCCCATCACCTCCATGTCCCCATCACCTCCATGTCCCCATCACCTCCATGTCCCCATCACCTCCATGTCCCCATCACCTTCATGTCCCCATCACCTCCATGCCCTCGTCCCCATCACCTCCATGTCCCCATCACCTCCATGTCCTCGTCCCATCACCTCCATGCCCTCGTCCCCATCACCTCCATGTCCCCATCACCTCCATGTCCCCATCACCTCCATGTCCCCATCACCTCCATGTCCTCGTCCCCATCACCTCCATGTCCCCATCACCTCCATGTCCCCATCACCTCCATGTCCTCGTCCCCATCACCTCCATGTCCCCATCACCTCCATGTCCCCATCACCTCCATGTCCCCATCACCTCCATGTCCTCGTCCCCATCACCTCCATGTCCCCATCACCTCCATGTCCCCATCACCTCCATGCCCTCGTCCCCATCACCTCCATGTCCCCATCACCTCCATGTCCCCATCACCTCCATGTCCCCATCACCTCCATGTCCTCGTCCCCATCACCTCCATGTCCCCATCACCTCCATGTCCCCATCACCTCCATGCCCTCGTCCCCATCACCTCCATGTCCCCATCACCTCCATGTCCTCGTCCCCATCACCTCCATGCCCTCGTTCCCATCACCTCCATGTCCCCATCACCTCCATGTCCCCATCACCTCCATGCCCTCGTCCCCATCACCTCCATGTCTCCATCACCTCCATGTCCCCATCACCTCCATGTCCTCGTCCCCATCACCTCCATGCCCTCGTCCCCATCACCTCCATGTCCCCATCACCTCCATGTCCCCATCACCTCCATGCCCTCGTCCCCATCACCTCCATGTCCTCGTCCCCATCACCTCCATGTCCCCATCACCCCATGTCCTCGTCCCCATCACCTCCATGCCCTCGTCCCCATCACCTCCATGTCCCCATCACCTCCATGTCCCCATCACCTCCATGTCCCCATCACCTCCATGCCCTCGTCCCCATCACCTCCATGCCCTCGTCACCATCACCTCCATGTCCCCATCACCTCCATGTCCCCATCACCTCCATGTCCCCATCACCTCCATGTCCCCATCACCTCCATGTCCTCGTCCCCATCACCTCCATGTCCCCATCACCTCCATGCCCTCGTCCCCATCACCTCCATGTCCCCATCACCTCCATGTCCCCATCACCTCCATGTCCCCATCACCTCCATGTCCCCATCACCTCCATGTCCCCATCACCTCCATGTCTCCATCACCTCCATGCCCTCGTCCCCATCACCTCCATGTCCCCATCACCTCCATGTCCTCGTCCCCATCACCTCCATGCCCTCGTCCCCATCACCTCCATGTCCCCATCACCTCCATGTCCCCATCACCTCCATGTCCCCATCACCTCCATGTCCCCATCACCTCCATGTCCCCATCACCTCCATGTCCCCATCACCTCCATGTCCCCATCACCTCCATGTCCCCATCACCTCCATGTCCTCGTCCCCATCACCTCCATGCCCTCGTCCCCATCACCTCCATGTCCCCATCACCTCCATGTCCCCATCACCTCCATGTCCCCATCACCTCCATGTCCTCGTCCCCATCACCTCCATGTCCCCATCACCTCATGTCCCCATCACCTCCATGTCCCCATCACCTCCATGTCCTCGTCCCCATCACCTCCATGTCCCCATCACCTCCATGTCCCCATCACCTCCATGTCCCCATCACCTCCATGTCCTCGTCCCCATCACCTCCATGTCCCCATCACCTCCATGTCCCCATCACCTCCATGCCCTCGTCCCATCACCTCCATGTCCCCATCACCTCCATGTCCCCATCACCTCCATGTCCCCATCACCTCCATGTCCTCGTCCCCATCACCTCCATGTCCCCATCACCTCCATGTCCCCATCACCTCCATGCCCTCGTCCCCATCACCTCCATGTCCCCATCACCTCCATGTCCTCGTCCCCATCACCTCCATGCCCTCGTCCCCATCACCTCCATGTGCCCATCACCTCCATGTCCCCATCACCTCCATGCCCTCGTCCCCATCACCTCCATGTCCCCATCACCTCCATGTCCCCATCACCTCCATGTCCTCGTCCCCATCACCTCCATGCCCTCGTCCCCATCACCTCCATGTCCCCATCACCTCCATGTCCCCATCACCTCCATGCCCTCGTCCCCATCACCTCCATGTCCTCGTCCCCATCACCTCCATGTCCCCATCACCCCCATGTCCTCGTCCCCATCACCTCCATGCCCTCGTCCCCATCACCTCCATGTCCCCATCACCTCCATGTCCCATCACCTCCATGTCCCCATCACCTCCATGCCCTCGTCCCCATCACCTCCATGCCCTCGTCCCCATCACCTCCATGTCCCCATCACCTCCATGTCCCCATCACCTCCATGTCCCCATCACCTCCATGTCCCCATCACCTCCATGTCCTCGTCCCCATCACCTCCATGTCCCCATCACCTCCATGTCCCCATCACCTCCATGCCCTCGTCCCCATCACCTCCATGTCCCCATCACCTCCATGTCCTCGTCCCATCACCTCCATGCCCTCGTCCCCATCACCTCCATGTCCCCATCACCTCCATGTCCCCATCACCTCCATGCCTCGTCCCCATCACCTCCATGTCCCCATCACCTCCATGTCCCCATCACCTCCATGTCCTCGTCCCCATCACCTCCATGCCCTCGTCCCATCACCTCCATGTCCCCAT
Organism: Lethenteron camtschaticum; assembly: GCA_018977245.1. NCBI lineage: Eukaryota > Metazoa > Chordata > Hyperoartia > Petromyzontiformes > Petromyzontidae > Lethenteron > Lethenteron camtschaticum. The sequence goes on along the minus strand of WFAB01003336.1, from coordinate 13,719 downwards.
CACCTCCATGTCCCCATCACCTCCATGCCCTCGTCCCCATCACCTCCATGTCCTCGTCCCCATCACCTCCATGTCCCCATCACCCCCATGTCCTCGTCCCCATCACCTCCATGCCCTCGTCCCCATCACCTCCATGTCCCCATCACCTCCATGTCCCCATCACCTCCATGTCCCCATCACCTCCATGCCCTCGTCCCCATCACCTCCATGCCCTCGTCCCCATCACCTCCATGTCCCATCACCTCCATGTCCCCATCACCTCCATGTCCCCATCACCTCCATGTCCCCATCACCTCCATGTCCTCGTCCCATCACCTCCATGTCCCCATCACCTCCATGCCCTCGTCCCCATCACCTCCATGTCCCCATCACCTCCATGTCCATCACCTCCATGTCCCCATCACCTCCATGTCCCCATCACCTCCATGTCCCCATCACCTCCATGTCCCCATCACCTCCATGCCCTCGTCCCCATCACCTCCATGTCCCCATCACCTCCATGTCCTCGTCCCCATCACCTCCATGCCCTCGTCCCATCACCTCCATGTCCCCATCACCTCCATGTCCCCATCACCTCCATGTCCCCATCACCTCCATGTCCTCGTCCCCATCACCTCCATGTCCCCATCACCTCCATGTCCCCATCACCTCCATGTCCCCATCACCTCCATGTCCCCATCACCTCCATGTCCCCATCACCTCCATGTCCCCATCACCTCCATGTCCCATCACCTCCATGTCCTCGTCCCCATCACCTCCATGTCCCCATCACCTCCATGTCCCCATCACCTCCATGCCCTCGTCCCCATCACCTCCATGTCCCATCACCTCCATGTCCCCATCACCTCCATGTCCCCATCACCTCCATGTCCTCGTCCCCATCACCTCCATGTCCCCATCACCTCCATGTCCCCATCACCTCCATGCCCTCGTCCCCATCACCTCCATGTCCCATCACCTCCATGTCCTCGTCCCCATCACCTCCATGCCCTCGTCCCCATCACCTCCATGTCCCCATCACCTCCATGTCCCCATCACCTCCATGCCCTCGTCCCCATCACCTCCATGTCCCCATCACCTCCATGTCCCCATCACCTCCATGTCCTCGTCCCCATCACCTCCATGCCCTCATCCCCATCACCTCCATGTCCCCATCACCTCCATGTCCCCATCACCTCCATGCCCTCGTCCCCATCACCTCCATGTCCTCGTCCCATCACCTCCATGTCCCCATCACCCCCATGTCCTCGTCCCCATCACCTCCATGCCCTCGTCCCCATCACCTCCATGCCCCATCACCTCCATCTCCTCGTCCCCATCACCTCCATGTCCTCGTCCCCATCACCTCCATGTCCCCATCACCTCCATGTCCCCATCACCTCCATGTCCCCATCACCTCCATGTCCCCATCACCTCCATGCCCTCGTCCCACTGTCGTTGATGTAAAACATCTTGAGATTGTATGTAATGCGCTGTACATGGGGACTTCCTCTACTTACGAACACTCGACTTACGAACTTTAAGAGATACGAACAGACCTGCTCGTATGTCCAGTTGCCTGTTCGGACAGAGAGCCGTAAGTTGAACCGCTGCGCAACAGATGGCGTGGTGGCATCTACATCTGCAGAACATAAAGAACCAGTGGCATCTACATCTGCAGAACATAAAAACCAGTGCATCTACAGGAGATTACTGTGTGCAACTTTTACAGCCATTCCGCACACACCATATTGTGAATTACGAACAAATCGACTTACAATCAGACTTATGGATACATAAATGTGTCGTTAAAACCCGCCACCACCCGACACAGCCAATGTACTAGTGACGAATTGGCCATTCTCTGTTTACGTGACAACCCTTTAATGACGCAGTTATATATTTGCGCGATCTAACCCCAACACCTCTATTATGGATATTGGTCGCGAAAGCCGGCGTGTTAAACAGACCGATGGTATCTAACTCGTGAGCAAGTAGAGGAGTCCCTCTGTACGCTGTAATTATCGATCAACCCTCGCTGCTGCCTCCACAGTGATGGGTTTTGCATGGAGTTGTGGATCCAATGTTCATCCACTTTCATGAATTTCATCTCAAGTCTTCAACGTTGCATATAGTTTCGCTGGACAATCAATTTCTTTTTAAAAAATATACGTTGTGATAATATTTACAACCCGTTGTCGATCTACTGCTGGATGAACCCCCCACCCACGATATGTGAGCTGTGGGGGTTGTTTGACAATTCTACCCCACGTTGGTTTTGCAGATTGGTAAAGGCTGGAGGGGACTCGGTCAGTACTGGTTCAGGTATCTTTACGCATCTACCCGTACTACCACTATTTTTTTATTTTACCAGGTAATGCTCACTAAGCTATGCAGCTCTTGTTCAAAAGCGACCTGGCCACAAATTACAGCTCAACGAAGTTGCTTATCACGTGGAAATGTATAGCAGCCAGATACTCTAAACGCGTGATGTTGATTCTAAATGTGGAGAGAAAGCCGGTGGACCGGAGAAAAATCCACGACCACGGGAGAGAGACACGCAGACTCCGAATATACAGCAGGCGTCAATGTTGGGATCGAACCCACGACCTCCTGTATACCAGGCGAGGTAGTTAACATCTCGCCACCGTGGCACTGGCGTTAGTCACAGCCCTGAACCCGGGTAAGTTGGTGCAGTTTGCTAACCACCAAGTATGGTGACAATTCAGAATGATGCATTCTCAATGGAGTAGTGTGCTTCTACGTGTCACCAGTAGGTGTCAGTGTATGTACATAATATTGTTCTTAATTCTAGATTTGAAGCTTTCGTGACTGCAATGATTCATATTCTTAGGTTTTTTCGGTAAAGTCACGTAGGTAAAACATCAAAATTAATTTTTTTTTTTAATTTTGATGTTTTACCTACGTGACTTTACCGAAAAAAACCTAAGAATAATTATTGTTCTCTCGAAAATAATACCTCTCATTTGGCATACAAACAATACGATTACTGTTCATAACATCACCAACAAGAGTAATAATTGATAAACAACACTAACAACAATGTGACATTGCAATGATGAACAACGATGTCCATGTTAATGTATTCATTCACACCGCGTCTATGAATGTTAGCAACAGCTGTACAACTGTTTTACCACTTCCTGTACAATTGAAGCCACAATATAACCACAACTGCAACCACATTGTAACCACAACTATAACGGCCGCATTATAACCACAACATCCGCAATATAACCACAGTCGTATCCACAACTGCATTCAGCCACAACAATCATGGTTGGCTACGTACGGTGCGAAAGAAGCTCACCATACATACACGCTTAACCACAACGTAACCACTACCAGATATTCAACACATCCAGAATATAGCCACAATTTAACCACAATAGGCGCATGATAAATACAACCACATAATCATAGCGTCACCAATAGTGATGCACAAACAATCATTGTTTTACACTTAAGTGTTTGATTAACGTAGTGTATTGCAGATCCACAGACTAAACAAAGGACATTCCTGTGGAGGGAGCTGGTAGAAACGTTGGGTTGCTCGGTCAATGGCCAGGGTCAACGGTGGCGTGGTGTATTCCGCAAATATGCCCGACTGTGAGGGCGGGCACAAGCCGGCGTGAGTAGGTTAAACGTTGAGTTTTATAAGGGCACCACGGAGTGATCAGTCCCTCCCCACCCAGCCCCACCCCTCCCACCCCCCACGCAGCCCCACCCTCCCCACCCAGCCCCTCCCCACCCTCCCCTCCCAGCCCCTCCCACCCAGCCCCTCCCCACCCAGCCCCACCCTGCACGACGGACGGACACAATAATCCCCTGTGGGCTGGTAAAACCAGTGGGTTCCTACCAGTATAATGTGAATTTAACAGGGGTGTGTTGACCATTCGTTGTGGTGCAGTGAAAACTGGGCACCACCTCGCGTGGCCAAGGGTACACTGAAGGAACTTCATGATGAAGGGCTGTGGTGTCAACTTGCGGTGGCCCTTCCATGACACATGGTGGGGCACTATTTGGAGATAGATTCACGTCTGCCAGAGACTAAAGCGAGCACAGACTCGTTCGTAGCCTAGTTATAAACAAATGTACAGGATGGTCCACGTGTCTTGATTCTGATTCTTGTGACCCCCCTCCCTCCCGTAACGAATTGTCCCCTAACATGTTTTTTTTCTTTCGCATATTCATTTCTGTTTTAAATCTTACTGAAAAATGTTAAGTTTTAGAGTATTAAATGGGGATCACAAGACATTTGGACCATCCTGTAAATGTTTGTCATTTGCTGCAAGTTTTGAGTGGGTTTTTTAAAACCACCGCCTGCCGATTATGACGATCGGCTACGTACGGTGCGAAAGAAATTCAATAAAACATATGTAAAGTGCAGTATCACATGTCTATTCCTGCATCCTCATTGAGTTTCACAATTTACGTGAAGCCAAACGGGGTTCAGTCTCTCTTGCATTGTGGGATTTGCCCAGAAGTCCACAACAACCTTCACCACTCTCCACACACACACCCGCTGGTACACACGCCAACTGTGTCCTGCCACCCAAGCCGAGCCATGCTTGCTGGGCTTGCGTGGCGCTGATGATGCTCCCTAAGGATCTCTTAAATGTCGTGTATGCAGTACGTAGAGCAGAGAATGCATTGTGTTGAATGTACAGTCAGTCCTCGCTTAACGTCGGCCCGTTTAACGGTATTTCACATAAAGAGTCGCATTTTCCAGGAACGCAATACCAACATTAAGCGATGACCGGCTGTATATAAAACGTGCATCCGTTATTTTGTGTTAAAAGGTAACGAAAATTCTGCATGGTTCTTAGGAGCTCTGTAAAACATTTGCCGGAACTATAAAATAAAAATCTAATAGTTTGCAATAATATTTTGAATGGAGTATAAATTACTTCCTTTCCCCGTCATTGTCAATAAAGATATTTACAATCGGAAAAAAATATCCCTTGCCTTAAGAGGTCCGCAATGGATTTGGTGGTGAGAGGAGCTGCACATCTGATTTCCTGAGCTCAAATACGGTTTAAATAAGGTTTAGTATCGTGTTACCAATGATTGCACACACAAACATCACGTTTGCTCTTTGGCATATTCCAGCTCTGAGCTCTAGCACTGTCATTGTCTTGCCACGTAATGAAAAGTATGTTCTGCAGGGAATCTGTTCGTGAAGGTGTAATGGGTTCGACTGAGGCGCACACTCAACTTGGAGGCAACACTATTTATTAACACATAACACCAACGTGAACACTATACATGAGGTGGTGACCACCGTTCCTAATCTCACTAACACTCGGGAACACTGCACAGTGTGACCAAGGCAGGTGACGGCTGCCTGGTCACCAACGACGATCGGAGACTTGAGGACTTCTCATGGCGTCTTCATCCCGGAGTAGAACAGCCCAGCTCCCCGTTCACACCCCGCTTATAACCGCTCCGGCGTGGCCGGCTCCGGCCCAGGCCACGCCCCCCTTCTCGATCCTTCGGGAAGGTCCGGGCCCACAACCACGTGACCCCCAAGCTTCCCCCTGGGGCCACTGCCCCCACTTTATCCGGTCACGTGTCCTGTTGGGTTCACGCGGAGTGCCACGGCCTGACACGACCCCCGTGACACCCGCCTACAGCCCCCGGACCGAGCCGACACGGTAGTGACGTCATATGTCACTACAAAGGTAAGAGCCCTGTTTGAGGAGTGTTTAAAACCGTTGTGTTACGTCGTCGCTCAGAGTGTTCGCGATGTTAATGCTGCTGGCCGAGTCTTTCACATGGCGAGACGCCAAATAGCACGCTTGGAATATACTCCCGTGATGACGATGATGATATGATGATACAGATAAGAGACAGCATTTGACAGCGTTTAACACGTAGGCTTTCGCGACCAATATCATCCATATGTTTATTGTGGTATAATTTGAGTACTCAGATTGTAAATGTTGTGGATTTGCTTTCTAACACACCGGTGTGCTCTACTAGTGTAGTGACGTCACTAGATGTCACCATGCTGTGGGTGCAGTACCAGCCCTAGAGGGCACGGTGTGCGTGGAGTGACATCACTAGATGTCACCATGCTGTAAGTGCAGGGCCGGCCCTAGAGGGCACGGTGTGTGTGTATGACGACCTAAGGGGAAGGTCGTGTAAGGCCAAGACACTCTGGTTGACCCGGGAGGACACGTGACCGGGGGGCCCCCAAGAGGGGGCGAGATGGGTCACGTGATTCAAACCCAGGTTCCTTCTGACGGTTCTGGAAGGGGGACGTGGCCAAGGACGGAGTCGGTCACGCCGGAGAGAATACAAGCCGAGTCCCGAGAGGGACCTTGGTTGTCCGTCCCGGGGAAGAAACCCTTCGTCCACGATCTCCGCTCTGCGAGTCTTCCAGCACGTGGCCCCGGGCAGTATGTTGTTGGTTCCCGGAACCGGAGTTAATAGTTACTCAGTAACCAGTGTAGTTAGCCAGGGTGGTCACCACCCGAGGTCGTTGTCTTGTTAAAGGGTGAAGTCACACCGTTGTGTTGGAACTAAATAAATGCGCTGCCTCCAAGTCTAACAGTGCGACTCAGTTGAACCCACTACACTAGTAACGAATTGGCATGTACTGTTTTCGGGACACACCTTACTAATTGGCTGTGTCGGGTGGTGGTGGTTTTAACGACACATTTATTGTTACGCGATCTAACCCAAAAAAACCTTAATTATGGAATTTACAACCTGTTGCTTGAAATACAAAAAAAAACCAAATCCATCAAGCCGGTGCATTAAGGGAGTCTTTTGTGTTTTGCTGGGGCGTTCGACTGCGCACAGATAATTATGTGTACCATGCATGGAAACACAAACGAGTGCACAATAGAAACACATGTTACTCAATTGGGATCGCACGTCGTAACCATCGCCCCTCGTGGAACGACTGCAGATTCTGCGCGCGAGAGAGACAGTGCCTTCGCGATAGCCACACGCTATGAGAAGATAACCCTTAACCCTTTCCCGTTCCGAAACGTCTGCAAGTTGGAGGGTTGGTGTCCCGTTCACCGCTGGATATCTGAACGCGCAAGCGGCTCAGCGTTAATTTGACTTAGAGAGGCGTAGCGCCGTTGCTTTTTAAAGACATTGCACTCACCGCAGATAACTGCAGCGACACGGCCGCACTCTACGATAGCCGGCGCCAACATGGGCCACACGCCCTCCCGCGTGGCCTTGTGGGAAGCCTCAGTACCGTTACAAGTTACTTTATTTTTAGTTTATATTCTGCGTACGTCATCAGAAAAACTAATGACGTAGTAGGAATGGGAAAGGGTTAAACACTGAGCTGGCGCATTTTCATTGTTTCATTTGCGCGTCCTCTCCATCTTGCGCTATCAATATCCAGCCTCGGCTGCGCCCCCCAACGAGGCAGCCTCGAGCGTGGGGGACGAGTTCAACGTCACGAGGCCGAGGAGCCAATGGGGCCCATGCACGAGGGGTCCGTGTGAAGTAACCGAGGGGGCCTCTTCTTGTTATTTTAATTGTACAACCCCTGATCATTGAAGTCCAGTTTACCACGCAAGTCCAGTTTACCACGCAAGTCCAGTTTACTATGAAGTCCAGTTTACTATAAAGTCCAGTTTACCATGGGCAAGGGTCTGCAACCTGCAGCTGCGGAGCTGCATGTGGCTCACTGCGGATTGTGGACTGCTTAGTTTCGTTATTTAAGGACCGCCTGGTGGTCACCACACGCATTGCGGCTCTTAAAATATTGCCTTTTCTATGTATATGCAGTGGGTTCCCACGGAGACGGAGACGTAGCTTAGAGGCAACACAGTTTATTGAAATATCTTAACACAAGGCCCCTTTTACTCCCGCTACCTGGGGAGGTATGGCCTCCGGGCTGACATGCCCTATCACTGGGCTACGGGCTCTGAGTCCTCCGGCTAAGGGTGGCCTAGGGGAGGCTCGCTGACCCGACCCAGCCGGGCCAGTGGTCCCGACCACTGGTCCACGCTCGGCCCCGGCCCTTAAAAGGACGTCAGGCCCCGGGGGTCGCAGGGTCCTAGCCTAGCTGGTCTTCAGTCTTCGTCTTCAGAGCACCGCCTCGAGCCGTCCTGAGGTCCGTCTTTTATACCCACCTCGGAGACTCTCCGCCCCCGGTACCGCCCCCTTTCTGGAACCTTCCAGGTGGCTCTGGAATAATCCCCCAACCCCTCACCTGGGGTCGGGGACTCGGCCTCTCAACGGCCCGGCTCTCTTTCTGTCTCAGGGTGGCACCCCCTACTGGCCTGTGCCCGCAACTACTACAGGTGAGTTCTGCATAGGGCGGCATGTGCTGTGTCTTTCCGACGCTACAGAAATACCAAATTCGAAAAAGAAAATGCCTCTTCTTGTTAATGTCGTTGCCGACCGCTGATCTCGAGGCCGGCTCATTGCGTCGGATTTCTGATCAGCTCTGAAACGAAATGCGATCGCGTGGCTGTTTTAAGATGCTAGAACTCTCTCACTTCTCTCAACACATATATGTGTGAGGCGGTGAGTGAGAAGGCGTACAAATACTCGTGCCCGGCTGCATTGTCAGAATCGGTATATTTATCCCGCAGGAGGAATCCGATGAGCTATAAAGCTATTTTTTCACAGATGTCCAGTCGGGGCACGGGGTAAGAAAGTTACAGCAACAAACAGTACAACAACACGATAGGAGTGCAAAGTACAAGACAGCTAAACAAATCACCCAGACACAAATTAAACTCAACCATCCCCATCCTACCAGGCAAAGCCCACTGAGGTATTCACTTGTTTTTCAGCAGCGACCTGGCCACAGATGATAGCTTCAACAAAGTGGCCCATCATTTTGACATTTGTCGCACCAAAATAATCTAAATGCACGGTTCTAACGACAATGCATTTCGGTTGATGTTACTGCTGCTGCTACTGCTGCTGCTCCTATGGCTACTGCTGATACTACTGCTACTGCTGCTGTTGCTACTACTACTGTTGCTGCTGCTACTACTGATATTACTGCTGATGCTGCTCATACTGCTGATACCACTGGATGCTACTGCTGCTGCTACTGCTGCTGCTATTGCTGGATGCTGGAGCGCGCGATGGACCGGCTTGCCGACTTGGCTCCGTTTCACGACAGCGTTCCCGAGGCGGCCACCACCACCTCCCCTCTCCACCACCACCACCCCACCACCACCCCTCCACACCACCACCTCACCACCACCTCCCCTCTCCACCACCCCTCCACCACCACCACCTCCCCACCACCACCCCTCTCCACCACCACCTCCCCACCACCACCACTACCCACCACCACCACCGCTCTCCACCACCACCTCACCACCACCTCACCACCACCACCCCTCCACACCACCACCACCACCTCACCACCACCACCCCTCTCCACCACCACCATCCACCACCACCTCCACACCACCACCCTCCCCACCACCACTACCCACCACCACTACCCACCACCACCTCCCCACCACCACCCCTCTCCACCACCACCACCACCTCCCACCACCACACCCCACCACCACACCACCTCCCCACCACCACCCACCAACACCACCACCCACCACCACCTCCCCACCACCACCGCCCACCACCACCTCCCCACCACCCACCACCACCACCCACCAGCCCTCCTCCCCTCCACCACCACCACCACCTCACCACCACCACCCCTCTCCACCACCACCATCCCTCCACACCACCACCCCTCCACACCACCACCTCCCCACCACCACTACCCACCACCACTACCCACCACCACCTCCCCACCACCACCCCTCTCCACCACCACCACCACTCCCCACCACCACTACCCACCACCACCACCTCCCACCACCACCCCACCAACACCACCAACCACCACCACCTCCCCACCACCACCGCCCACCACCACCTCCCCACCACCCACCACCACCACCCACCAGCCCTCCTCCCCCTCCACCACCACCACCCCTCCACCCCACCACGCCAACCCGAGCCTCCCCACCCCCAATCATCGCCACCTCCATTCCCATGCACGTCCCAACGGAAAGGCAGCGAGATTTGCTGCAGATGTGGTTGGTGCGAGGGGGGTGCATGAGTCTGTGCGAGTTCGTGAGCCTGTGGTGTGTGTGAGCGTGCGTGCGTGTCTCCGTGGGAGGGGGTGTCTGTGTGTTTGTGTGTCTCTGTGCGGCCGCTCAATGCCTCTGTGTGTGCACGTGTGCTCACAGCACTTGCCCCAACAGTCTGTCAAGGCTACACGGGGGGATGTCTTTGTAGCGGTTAGCGCGCTGCGCTACGAACCCGGCCACGCAAGTTCGATTCCAGCTCACGGCCAACACCGGTGACGATTATTTTGAACCGCTCCTGGGCCTCCCCTAGGTCGACTCAGCCTCAAATGAGTAGCTGGTGCGTTGGGGTGACAAAGACGGCCGTGCGTGGTGCTGGCCACCCCACTCCCTTCACGTGCCGTTCCGGCCTTCGCTCACAGCACTTGCCCCAACAGTTCGTTAAGGCTATAGGGGGGGTCTTTGTCTTTGTAGTTGCTCGTGCAATGCGCTACAATGATCGCACCGACACGGGCGATGTAGTTGCCATTCGCTTCCTAGTCCAAACTGCGCTATTGCGTTCAGAATGAGGTCCGTTGCCCGAAACGTTCGCCTATCGGAGTTCGTATTTGCATAGTCTCAGACAAGGGGTTTGTTTTGTGTGCCAGCACAGTGCCGAGTTACACGCGCGAGTTCCACCGAGTCTCAAACACTGCGTTTATACGTAGCACGTGGTATCAGAACCAATTCCTGGCCCTCAACTAGGTCGACTCAGCCTTAAATGAGTACAGCACTTGGTGCGGTGTGCGTGTGTTATATCAGCATTGGGGAGATAAAGGCGGCCGGGCGTGGTGCCGGCCTTCAAAGCTGGCGCTTACTCGCCAACAGCACTTGCCCCAGCAGTCTGTTGAGGCTACACGGGGTGGGGGGGGGGTCTTTGTCTTTGTGTCTGCGTGTGGACAGACGACCACAACCACCACCACCACCACCCTCGACCAACTCCGCGCTCTCTCTGCTCGGCCCGCTGCCTCTGGGACTCTCTTGACAGTTTGCCGGAAATTCCTGGGTTTGTAGTGGGGACTGTGAGTTGGAGAGGGGTGGTGGTGGTGGAGTTGGGGGGTGAGAGCCGCGCGCGTGTGTGGGGGGTGCTGGTGGTGGTGGTGGAGTTGGGGGGTGAGAGCCGCGCGCGTGTGTGGGGGGTGGTGGTGGGGGAGCTGTCTGCCCCCCCCCACCCCCGGCTCGGTGTTCACGGCCCCAGGAGTTCAGCACGGCCCGGTTCAATTCCCACAGCGGGCGCTCGAGAACGCGTCCACCGAGTCGGAGGAGCGGCGCGCACAGAAGTTGCTCTCTCGCATGGAAACCACGAACGCCACCGCCTCCGGCAATGGATCCACTGCTGGCTTAGAGGCAACCTCACACCATGCGAGCCCTTGTAGGTGATGTCCCGGGCCGGGGGGGGGGGGGTTACCATGACCATACTTCTCACCGTGCTGGTGAGTGCAGGTGAATGAAGTTGCAGGCGAATGAAGGAGAGGAGAGGAGAGGTCACTCGACCGCCTACGTGTCACTCGCTGGGTGGTGCAGCGCTAACCGCCGCGCGTATCGCTCCGCTCCGTCTCGTGCTTAAAGCGGACACTGAAAACCCCGGCGGCGTCACGCGTGGCAAATCATTTTGCTGCGACTCCTACATTCTTTGGAGATTATTTGTAACAAAATGACAAGCAATAAAACGAGCAGCCGGTCTGCATCCTGAACGTTGGGGTGCATCTCCCGCGTGATTGTACCCGCCCCCCCCGCCATCAAACCCCCAGTTTACATCGGGGATGCGTTCCTGAAATGTGCGACGACGAATATCTAAACGACGTAAGCCGAAGAAGCGGTTTACGGGATGGTGGTGGTGGTGGAGGTGGTGGTGGGGGTGGTGGTGGTGGTGAGGTGGTGGTGTGGAGGGGTGGTGGTGGGGTAGTGGTGGTGTGGAGGGGTGGTGGTGGTGGTGGAGGTGGAGGTGGTGGTGGTGGAGGTGGTGGTGGTGGTGGGGTGGTGGTGGTGGTGGAGGTGGTAGTGGTGGTGGGGGTGGTGGTGGTGATGGAGGTGGTGGTGGTGGTGGTGGGGGTGGTGGTGGAGGTGGAGGTGGTGGTGGGGGTGGTGGTGGGGGTGGTGGTGGTGTGGTGGGGGTGGTGGTGGAGGTGGTGGTGGTGGAGGTGGTGGAGGTGGTGGTGGTGGGGGTGGTGGTGGTGGAGGTGGAGGTGGTGGTGGAGGTGGAGGTGGTGGTGGTGGGGGTGGTGGTGGAGGTGGTGGTGGTGGTGGAGGTGGAGGTGGTGGTGGAGGTGGATGTGGTGGTGGTGGAGGTGGAGGTGGTGGTGGTGGGGGTGGTGGTGGAGGTGGTGGTGGTGGTGGTGGTGGTGGAGGTGGAGGTGGTGGTGGTGGTGATGGGGGTGGTGGTGGAGGCGGTGGTGGTGGTGGTCGAGGTGGTGGTGGTGGTGGGGGTGGTGGTGGTGGGGGTGGTGGTGGTGGTGAGGTGGTGGTGTGGAGGGGTGGTGGTGGGGTGGTGGTGGTGGAGAGGGGTGGTGGTGGTGAGGTGGTGGTGTGGAGGGGTGGTGGTGGTGGAGGTGGTGGTGGTGGTGGTGGTGGAGGTGGTGGTGGTGGTGGTGGGGGTGGTGGTGGTGGTGGAGGTGGTGGTGGTGGGGGTGGTGGTGGAGGTGGAGGTGGTGGTGGTGGGGTGGTGGTGGGGGTGGTGGTGGTGGTGGTGGTGGAGGTGGTGGAGGTGGTGGTGGTGGAGGTGGTGGAGGTGGTGGTGGTGGGGGTGGTGGTGGTGGTAGTGGAGGTGGATGTGGTGGTGGTGGTGGTGGAGGTGGTGGTGGTGGTGGTGGTGGAGGTGGTGGTGGTGGTGGTGATGGGGGTGGTGATGGAGGTGGTGGGGGTGGTGGTGGTGGAGGTGGATGTGGTGGTGGTGGTGGAGGTGGTGGTGGTGGGGGTGGTGGTGGAGGTGGTGGTGGTGGTGGTGGTGGAGGTGGTGGTGGAGGTGGATGTGGTGGTGATGGAGGTGGAGGTGGTGGAGGTGGTGGTGGTGGGGGTGGTGGTGGTGGAGGTGGAGGTGGACGTGGTGGTGGTGGAGGTGGATGTGGTGGTGGTGGAGATGGTGGTGGTGGAGGTGGTGGAGGTGGTGGTGGTGGGGGTGGTGGTGGGGTGGGGTGGTGGTGGAGGTGGAGGTGGTGGAGGTGGTGGTGGAGGTGGTGGTGGAGGTGGTGGAGGTGGAGGTGGTGGGGTGGTGGAGGTGGTGTGGTGGAGGTGGTAGAGGTAGAGGTGGAGGTGGTGGTGGAGGTGGTGGAGGTGGTGGAGGTGGTGGTGGTGGAGGTGGTGGAGGTGGTAGAGGTGGAGGTGGAGGTGGTGGTGGTGGAGGTGGTGGAGGTGGTGGAGGTGGTGGTGGTGGTGGTGGAGGTGGTGGAGGTGGAGGTGGTGGAGGTGGTGGTGGAGGTGGTGGTGGAGGTGGTGGTGGAGGTGGTGGAGGGTGGAGGTGGTGGAGGTGGTGGTGGAGGTGGTGGTGGTGGAGGTGGTGGAGGTGGAGGTGGTGGTGGTGGTGGTGGAGGTGGATGTGGTGGTGGTGGAGGTGGAGGTGGAGGTGGTGGTGGAGGTGGTGGAGGTGGTGGTGGAGGTGGTGGAGGTGGTGGAGGTGGTGGTGGAGGTGGTGGTGGTGGTGATG
>WFAB01003335.1:0-17785 GCA_018977245.1 Lethenteron camtschaticum | reverse complement strand
CTACTGTGCCTACTACTGCTACTACTACTGCTGCTACTGCTGCTACTGCTGCTGCTTATGATGCTGCTACTGATGATGATGCTGCTGCTGATACTACTGCTGCTGATGCTACTACTGCTGATGATGAATGATACTACTACTGCTGCTACTGCTGCTGCTACTACTACTACTGCTGCTACTGCTGCTGCTACTACTATTGCTGCTGCTACTACTGCTGATGATGATGCTGCTGCTGCTACTGTTGCTCCTGCTGCTGCTACTACTACTACTGCTACTACTACTGCTACTACTACTGCTGCTACTACTACTGATGCTGCTGCTACTGCTGCTACTGATGATGATGATACTACTGATACTACTACTGCTACTACTGCTGATGATGATGATGATGATACTCCTGCTGCTGCTGTTGTGCCCCCAGTGAGCCCCCCAGTCCACTCTACAGGGTGCCCCCCACGACGGACCACCTCTACGCCCAGTGGAGGAGCCAGTGGGGGGATCATCCAGCAGCAGACGACGCGGCAAACACCAACAGCAGCAGCAGCAATGGTGAGGAGCTCACCAACACTCACCACTAGTACACTCACCACTAGTACACTCCACTAGTACACTAGTACACTAGTACACTCACCACTACACTCACACTAGTACACTAGTACACTAGTACACTCACCACTACACTCACCACTACACTCACCACTACACTCACCACTAGTACACTCACCACTACACTCACCACTAGTACACTCACCACTACACTCACCACTAGTACACTCACCACTACACTCACCACTAGTACACTAGTACACTCACCACTACACTCACACTAGTACACTATACACTAGTACACTCACCACTACACTCACCACTACACTCACCACTAGTACACTCACACTACACTCACCACTAGACACTAACACTCACCACTAGACACTGCACTCACACTACACTCACCTAGTACACTCACCACTACACTCACCACTGTACACTTAACAGTACACTCACCACTACACTCACCACTAGTACACTAGTACACTACACTACACTCACCACTAGTACCACTAGTACACTAGTACACTCACCACTATACACTATACACTACACTAGTACACCTAGTACACTAGTACCACTAGTACAAGTACACTCACCACTACACTCACTACACTAGTACCACTATACACTTACACTCACCACTAGTACCTATACACTAGTACACTCACCACTACACTCACCACTAGTACACTAGTACACTCACCACTACACTCACCACTAGTACACTCACCACTACACTCACCACTAGTACACTAGTACACTCACCACTACACTCACACTAGTACACTAGTACACATCACCACTACACTCACCACTAGTACACTAGTACACTAGTACACTCACCACTACACTCACCACTAGTACACTAGTACACTCACCACTACACTCACCACTAGTACACTAGTACACTCACCACTACACTAACCACTAGTACACTAGTACACTAGTACACTCACCACTACACTCACCACTAGTACACTAGTACACTCACCACTACACTCACCACTAGTACACTCACCACTACACTCACCACTAGTACACTAGTACCACTAGTACACTCACCACTACACTCACCACTAGTACACTAGTACACTAGTCACCACTACACTCACCACTAGTACACTAGTACACTCACCACTACACTCACCACTAGTACACTAGTACACTCACCCCACTACACTCCACCAACACAGCAGCAGCAACAACAATGGTGAGGAGCTCACCAACACTCACCACTCTCACTAGTACACTAGTACACTCACCACTACACTCACCACTAGTACACTAGTACACTCACTACTACCACTAGTACACTCACCACTCACCACCCACTACTACACCACACTCACCACTACACTCACCACTACACTCACTAGTAACCACTACACTCACCACTAGTACACTCACTACTACACCACTACACTCACCACCACTCACCACCACTCACCACTACACCACTACACCCACCACTACTCACTAGTACACCACCACTCACCACCACTACTACACTCACCACTACCACTACACTCACCACAACAGTATGAGTGGGTGAGTGGGTGAGTGGGTGGGTGGGTGAGTGGGTGGGTGGGTGAGTGGGTGGGTGAGTGAGTGGGTGAGTGAGTGAGTGGTGAGTGGGTGGGTGGGTGGGTGGGTGGGTGGGTGAGTGAGTGAGTGGGTGGGTGAGTGAGTGGGTGGGTGAGTGAGTGAGTGAGTGGGTGGGTGAGTGAGTGAGTGGGTGGGTGGGTGGGTGAGTGGGTGGGTGGGTGAGTGAGTGGGTGGGTGAGTGGGTGGGTGAGTGGGTGGGTGAGTGGGTGGGTGAGTGAGTGAGTGAGTGGGTGGGTGGGTGGGTGAGTGGGTGGGTGGGTGGGTGAGTGAGTGGGTGGGTGAGGTGAGTGAGTGGGTGGGTGAGTGAGTGAGTGGGTGGGTGGGTGGGTGAGTGGGTGGGTGGGTGAGTGGGTGGGTGAGTGGGTGGGTGAGTGAGTGTATTATGCATCGGCAAGGGGACCTCTGTATATATATATCTGTGTGTGTATGTGTGACTGTTGTGTATGTGTCTGTGTGTGTGTGACTGTGTGACTGTGTGTGTGTGTGTGCAGGGTGTGTGTCGCCGTGGCGGCTGAGCTCCACTCCGCCGCCCTCGGCCCTCGACTGCCGCCAGTGCTGCCTCTGCCTCGAGTGCGGAGACCTGCAGCCCGACGTGCGTGCACTGTACACCGCACTGTACACCGCACTGTACACCACACTGCACACCGCACTGTACACCACACTGTACACCGCACTGTACACAGCACTGCACTCATCACTGTACACAGAACTGTACACCGCACGCCGCATTTTGTATCTGTGTGTGTCTGTGTGTGTGTGTGTATCTGTGTGTGTGTGTCTGTGTGTGTCTGTGTGACTCTGTGTGTGTGTAGGAGGCAGGCAGGCTGTTGTACGCTGGACAGAACGAGTGGCTGCACGTGAACTGTGCGCTGTGTGTGTGTGTCTGTGTGTGTGTGTGTGTGTCTGTGTGTGTCTGTGTGTGTGTGTGTCTGTGTGTGTGTGTGTGTGACTGTGTGTGTGTGTGTCTGTGTGTGTGTCTACAGGAGGCAGGCAGGCTGTTGTACGCAGGACAGAACGAGTGGCTGCACGTGAACTGTGCTCTCTGTGTGTGTGTGTCTGTGTGTGTGTGACTGTGTGTGTCTGTGTGTCTGTGTGTGTGTGACTGTGTGTGTCTGTGTGTCTGTGTGTGTGTGACTGTGTGTGTCTGTGTGTGTCTGTGTGTGTGTATCTGTGTGTGTGTGTCTCTGTGTGTGTCTGTGTGTATCTATGTAGGAGGCAGGCAGGCTACTCTACGCAGGACAGAACGAGTGGTTGCACGTGAACTGTGCGCTCTGTGTGTGTCTGTGTGTGTGACTGTGTGTGTGTGTGTCTCTGTGTGTGTGTGTGACTGTGTGTGTGTGTGTGACTGTGTGTGTGTGTGTCTCTGTGTGTGTGTGTCTGTGTAGGAGGCAGGCAGGCTGTTGTATGCAGGACAGAACGAGTGGCTGCACGTGAACTGTGCTCTCTGTGTGTGTGTGTGTCTGTGTGTGTGTCTCTGTGTGTCTGTGTGTGTGACTACAGGAGGCAGGCAGGCTGTTGTATGCGGGACAGAACGAGTGGCTGCACGTGAACTGTGCTCTCTGTGTGTGTGTGTCTGTGTGTGTGTGACTGTGTGTGTCTGTGTGTCTGTGTGTGTGTGACTGTGTGTGTCTGTGTGTGTCTGTGTGTGTGTATCTGTGTGTGTGTGTGTCTCTGTGTGTGTCTGTGTGTATCTATGTAGGAGGCAGGCAGGCTACTCTACGCAGGACAGAACGAGTGGTTGCCACGTGAACTGTGCGCTCTGTGTGTGTCTGTGTGTGTGACTGTGTGTGTGTGTGTCTCTGTGTGTGTGTGTGTGACTGTGTGTGTGACTGTGTGTGTGTGTGTCTCTGTGTGTGTGTGTCTGTGTAGGAGGCAGGCAGGCTGTTGTACGCAGGACAGAACGAGTGGCTGCACGTGAACTGTGCTTTCTGTGTGTGTGTGTGTGTATCTGTGTGTGTCTGTGTGTGTGTGTCTGTGTGTGACTGTGTCTGTGTAGGAGGCAGGCTGCTGTACGCAGGACAGAACGAGTGGCTGCACGTGAACTGTGCTCTCTGTGTGTGTGTGTGTATCTGTGTGTGTCTGTGTGTGTGTGTCTGTGTGTGACTGTGTGTGTGACTACAGGAGGCAGGCAGGCTGCTGTACGCAGGACAGAACGAGTGGCTGCACGTGAACTGTGCTCTCTGGTCCGCTGAGGTGGTGGAGGAAGCGGGCGGAGCGCTGAGGAACGTCCACGCTGCCATCGCTCGCGGGAAACTCATGGTGACTATACTACATACTACTCTACTACATTACATTATATACTATACACTACATTACATTATATACTATACACTACATTACATTATACACTACACACTACACTACACTACACACTACACTACATACTACACTACATTATATACTACACTACTACACTACATACTACACTACTACTATACATTATACACTACACTGCACACTACACTACATACTATACACTACACTATACACTACACACTACACTACACACTACACTACATACTACACTACATTATATACTACACTACTACACTACATACTACACTACTACTATACATTATACACTACACTGCACACTACACTACATACTATACACTACATTACATTATATACTATACACTACATTACATTATACACTACACTACACACTACACTACATACTACACTACATTATATACTACACTACTACACTACATAATACACTACTACTATACATTATACACTACACTGCACACTACACTACATACTATACACTACTATACATTATACACTATATACTACACTACATATTACACTATATACTACACTACTCTACACTATACACTACTATAACATTATACACTATATACTACACTATACACTACACTATATTATACACTATATACTACACTACATTATACACTACACTACATTATATACTACATTACTACTATACAATACACTATATACTACACTACTACACTACATACAACACTATACTACACTATATACTATACACTACACTACATTATACACTACAAGCTCATGGTGACTATACACTACACTATACACTACACTACATTATACACTACACTATACAATACACTACACTATATACTACACTATACACTACACTATATACTACACTATACACTACACTATACACTACACTACACTATACACTACACTATACACTACACTATACACTACACTAGACACTACACTATACACTACACTAGACACTACACTATACACTACACTAGACACTACACTATACACTACACTATACACTACACTAGACACTACACTAGACACTTACACTATACACTACACTTTACACTACACTATACACTACACTAGACACTACACTATACACTACTACACTATACACTACACTATACACTACACTATACACTACACTTTACACTACACTATACACTACACTACACACTACGATCAGTGTGAAGGTCTCTCTAACCACCCCCCCACCCTCCCCCCCGTGACCCCCCCGTGACCCCCCCCGTGACCCCCCGTGACCCCCCCGTGACCCCCCGTGACCCCCCGTGACCCCCGCTCGTAGCGCTGTGAGCTTTGTCAGAAGCAGGGTGCCACCGTGGGCTGCTTCCTGACGGCGTGTGCCAGCAACTTCCACTACATGTGTGCACGTCGCGCCCAGTGCTGCTTCCAGCAGGACAAGCAGGTGTTCTGTACCCGGCACGCCTCGCTCGTGACCACGCGGGTGAGACACACAGACACACACACACACACAGAGACACACACACACAGACACACACACAGACACACAGAGAGACACAGACACACAGACACACACACAGACACACACACACAGACACACACACAGACACACACAGACACACACACAGACACACACACAGACACACACACAGACACACAGAGAGACACAGACACACACACAGACACACACACACAGAGACACAGACACACACACAGACACACACAGACACACACAGAGAGACACACACAGAGACACACAGACACACACACACAGAGACACACACAGACACACAGAGAGACACACACACAGACACACACACAGACACACACAGAGAGACACACACACACACAGACACACACACACAGACACAGACACTACATGTGTGCACGTCGCGCCCAGTGCTGCTTCCAGCAGGACAAGCAGGTGTTCTGTACCGGCACGCCTCGCTCGTGACCACGCGGGTGAGAGAGACACACACAGAGACACAGACAAACAGACACACACAGAGACACAGAGACACACAGAGAGACACACACAGAGACACACACAGAGAGACACACACAGACACACACACAAAGAGACAGACACACAGACACACACACAGACACACACAGAGACACAGAGAGAGACACAGACACACACACAGACACACACACACAGACACACAGACACACACAGACACACACACAGACACACACACAGACACACACAGACACACACAGACACACACACAGACACACACACACACACACCAGACACACACAGACACACACAGACACACACACACACTGCATGTCTTTGTGTGTCTGTGTGTGTGTCTCTGTTTGACTCTCTGTGTGTCTCTGTATCTCACTATGTGTGTCTCTGTGTGCCTCTCTGTCTCACTGTGTCTCTGTGTGTGTCTCTGTGTGTGTGTGTCTGTGTGTCTCTGTGTGTGTGTCTCTGTGTCTCACTGTGTGTGTCTCTGTGTCTGTGTGTGTGTGTCTCTGTGTGTGTGTCTCTGTGTGTGTCTCTGTGTCTCACTGTGTGTCTCTCTCTCTCTCTGTGTGTGTAGACGCTGTGTGAGGGAGACTTTGCCGTGTCTCGCCGAGTCTTCGTGCAAGTCGAGGGTTTGGCCCTCAAGAAGAAATTCCTCCACGGCATCAGCCCGGAGTCTGTGCGGATGATCATCGGTATGCACAGACACGCACACATACACGCACAGACACGCACACACACACGCACAGACACGCACACACAGACACGCACACACACACACGCACACACAGACACGCAGACACACACGCACACACAGACACGCAGACACACACGCACACACAGACACGCACACACAGACACGCATACACACACGCACACACACGACCACACAGACACGCGCACACACGCACGCACAGACACGCACACACACGCACGCATTGACACGCACACACAGACACACACAGACATTCACAGACATGCACGCATGTACACGCGCAGACACACGCCCGTACACACGCACACGCACGTACGTGTGTGTGTCTGTGTGTCTGTTTCTGTGTGTGTTTATGTCTCTGTGTGTGTCTATGGGGAGGGAGACACGGGGAGGGAGACACGGGGAGAGACGTGGAGACACACGGAGAGACACGGAGACACACGGAGAGACACGGAGAGACATGTGGGACACGGGGAAACACACGGGGAGACACGGGGAGACACACAGGGAGACACACGGGGAGACACACGGAGACACACGGGGGGACACACAGAGACACGGGGACACACGGGGAGACACATGGGTAGACGTGGGGTGTGTATCTGTGTGTGTGTGTGTTTCTATGTGTGTCTGTGTCTATGTGTCTGTGTCTGTGTGTCTGTGTCTGTGTGTCTGTCTGTGTGTGTCTGTATCCGGTAAAACAACCTCCTACCTTCTCGTGTTGCCGGACGGGCAACGCTGTTGTGGGCAGTGCTGTGGGGGGGAGGGCCAATTCCAATTGGCCTCTCCCCTCATGGCGTCTGTGACCACCAGAGTGGCCAAATGGGGTTCTGGACAGGTGCGAGGGGCTGGTAACCCCTCCACCTTCAATAAATTACCACTAAACCACGTCTAAAATATCTTAATAATAAGCTTGTGCCGGGGGACAGGCGTCTATGACGTCTCCTGGCCAAACCCCATTTGGCGGAGCCAGGAGATTGAATCTTCACCCTCGGGGCTCCTCCAGAAACAACAAAAAACCATTGCGGATGGCCACGTGCAATGTTCAACGCTCACTGCGGAGGAGAGGCTGCCACTCCTCTGTCGGGAGCTGGACCGGTACCGCCTGGATCTCTGTGGTATTCAGGAGGTCCGGTGGACCCGGCTCTGGCTCCTGTCACCATGAGGGATGGAGAGTCCTCTACTCGGGCAGAAGACTGCCAAACAACAGGGAGTGGCTCTTCTTCTGAACAAAAGAATGAAGGGGGCGTGGGAGCGTGGCTGTGAGGTGTGGGAAGCTGTAAACTCCAGGCTACTTTGGGCTCGCCTTTCCATCAACCAGAGGCGAGGAGTGGTGGTCGTGGTTACTTATGCCCCACAGAAGACGAACATCCGTGGAGGGATGCAGGCAAGGCCGATGAGTCGGGATGCCTTCTATGACCTCCTGTCACAGGCGCTAGCTAAAGTGGCCCTCGGGATAGAGTCATCTTGTTGGGTGACTTCAATGCCGAGTTGGTCATGATGCTGGCACCTGGTCTGGAGTGATTGGAAGGCATGGGCCAGATCAGCTCAATAACAACGGTAGGAGGCTGCTAGA
The DNA here is from genome assembly GCA_018977245.1 of Lethenteron camtschaticum. Lineage (NCBI taxonomy): Eukaryota > Metazoa > Chordata > Hyperoartia > Petromyzontiformes > Petromyzontidae > Lethenteron > Lethenteron camtschaticum. The sequence goes on along the minus strand of WFAB01003335.1, from coordinate 9,106 downwards.
TTTTTGTGCAGCCCATGGGCTTGTAATTACCAACATGCTCTTCCGGCATCGGCGCATCCACACAACATCATGGATGCATGCCGGGTCCAAGCAAGAACATCTGCTGGACTACATAGTGACGGACCAGCGGATGCGAGCCCATGTCCTTAACACCAGGACCTACCGTGGAGCTGATCTGTCCTCTGACCATCGACCTTGTCATCTGTAAGATGCGCCTGCCATTCTTCCACTCTGGTGGTGGGTGTACACCCTGGACCTCATTCAAATCTAAGGTGGCCTGGTCTCAGCTAGCTGATGAAAGTTGCAAGCGAGAATTTCATCATCGCTTGCGGCTGGGGTTGGCATCGTCCCCCACTCCACCTGATGTCGAAGGTAAATGGGGCGAGGTTTAGGACTGGAGGCTCATGCAGCTGCAATGGCTGCTTTGGGTACACCGGTCCAGACCTCCCCAGAGACCCTGGGCTGACAGAGGAGGTGTTCAGGCTGGCTGAGAAACAGCGACAGGCCCACTCTCATCGGCTACAGCATCTCACGTCGGAGATTGAGGAGGCTTACCGCAGCCTTCGCTCGGAGGTTCGGAGAGCCGTAAGGCGCTGTAAGGATGGGTGGTGGTCGCGGGTTGCTGAGGAGATGGAATCTGCCTCAGTGGCCCGCAATCACAAATCACTATTTAATTCCATCAAAAAAGTAACCTGCAGCGCCACACCTATTACCATCATTAGGGGAAAAAAACTGTGATCCAATCTCTGACCCCCAGTAACAGGTTTGCGAATGGCGGTTGTTGTCTATGTTTGTGTCTGTGTGTGTGCTTGTGTGTGTGTCTGTGTGTGTATGTGTGTGTATCTATGTGTGTGTCTGTGTGTGTATCTATGTGTGTGTGTCTGTGTATCTGTGTGTGTGTATCTATGTGTGTGCCTGTGTCTATGTGTGTGTGTGTGTATCTGTGTGTGTGTGTCTGTGTGTGTGTGTCTGTGTGTGTGTATCTATGTGTGTGTCTGTGTGTGTGTATCTATGTGTGTGCCTGTGTCTGGTGTGTGTGTGTGCCTGTGTCTGTGTGTGTGTCTGTGGTGTGTGTCTATGTGTGTGTGTGTATCTATGTGTGTGTCTGTGTGTGTGTCTATGTGTGTGTGTATCTATGTGTGTGTGTGTCTGTGTGTGTATCTGTCTGCAGGCTCTCTCACTATCGATGCCCTGGGAGTCCTAAACAGAGCTGTCCGAGTGCGATGGGCTTCCTCTACCCCATTGGATACACGTGAGACACACCACTTAGACACACACACTACATTGACACACACACACAGACAGACACACACATAGACACACACAGACAGACATAGACACACACACACAGACACACAGACACCACACACATTGACACACACAGACATAGACACACATACACACACAGACATACACACACAGACATACACACACATAGACACACACACAGACACACACACACATTGACACACAGACAGACATAGACACACACACACATAGACACCATACACACACAACATACACACAACAGACACACACACACATTGACACACACCACACACATAGAACACACACAGACATACACACACACACATAGACACACATACACACATAGACACACACATAGACACACACACACACATAGACACTGCTGTTTATGTCGGGGTCTTGAAAAATAATAAAAAATCTTTTTTAAATGAAAAAATACGTACTTATCGAAGATGATGCTAATGCATGTAATTGTCTGTGTGTAGGTGTCGTCGTGTCTACTGGAGCACGGTCCACGGCTGGGCGTCGCTGCGTCTACACTGTGCCGCATTCTCGAGTTCCGACCCAAACCCGCGGCTCCGGACGTGAACAGCACCCAGTCACACAGCACGGAGACGCACACACGGGGTGAGCGGCACGCACACACAGGCACGCACAGGCACGCACACACGGGGTGAGTGCCACGCACACACAGGCACGCACAGGCACACACACGGGGTGAGCACAGGCACACACACACACACACGGGCACACACACAGGCACACACAGGCACACACACAGGCACACACATGCACGGGGTACACACAGGCACACACAGGCACGCACAGGCACACACCACGCACACACAGGCACACACAGGCACACACAGGCACACACGGGGTGAGCACAGGCACACACGGGGCTGAGCGCCACGCACACCACAGGCACACACACAGGCACACACACAGGCACACGCACAGGCACACACAGGCACACACACAGGCACACACGGGCTGAGCGCCACGCACACACAGGCACACACACAGGCACACACACAGGCACACGCACAGGCACACACAGGCACACACACAGGCACACACGGGCTGAGCGCCACGCACACACAGGCACACACAGGCACACACCACAGGCACACACACACAGGCACACACAGGCACACACACAGGCACACGCACAGGTACACACAGGCACCACACACAGGCACACACGGGGCTGAGCGCCACGCACACACAGGCACACACAGGCACACACACAGGCACACACACACACGCACAGGCACACACGGGGTGAGCACCACGCACACACAGGAACGGGGGGAGGGGGTGGTCCAGTCTTGTGCAGTCGTAGTGGGGGTCCACGCGTGGGGGGGGGCAGCTCTCCCTGTGACCGTCTTGCCCAGCGGGGGTCGGTCTCACGGCTTGGCGAGCGCCAGCGGCACCGGCGGCACCGGGGACGACGCCGCAGCCGCAGCAGCCGGGACGGCTTGCGGTGTCCTCCATGCGGCGTGCGCGAGAGGGGGTCGTGGGGCTCCCACACCGCACCCTCTGACTCCCCCTCCCCTCCCCTCCCCGTGGACCAGACGACGCGGCCGGGACGGTCGAGACGGTGCCGGCGCTGGCGACGTTAGCGGCCGCCGCGGCCGCCAACGTCGGAGAGGCCGGGCCCTCCACCGAGGCCTGCGGCAAGGCCCCGGCAATCGGCAAGTCCCCGGGGTCTCCTCGCGCCGGCGGCGGCGGCGGTGACGGCGGAGCCGCTGCGGCAAAGGCCGCTGCCGTGGCCTCGTACGAAACCCTGGTGAGGATACACACACACAGCAGCAAATATACGCTGCACTATACACTACACTACATCATAAAATATTACTACACTACATTATACACTACTACACTACACTATATACTATACTACACTGCACTATACACTACTACACTGCACTATACACTACTACACTACATTATACACTACTACACTACATTATATACTACTACACTACATTATATACTACTACACTACACTACTACACTACACACTAATACACTACACACTACTACACTACACTATACACTACTACACTATACCTACTACACTACACTATAGACCTACTACACTATACACTACTACACTACACTATACACTACTACACTACACTATACACTACTACACTACATCATATACTACTACTACACTACATTATACACTACTACACTACACTATAACACTACTACACTACATCATATACTACTACACTACACACTACTACACTACACTATACACTACTACACTACACTACACACTACTACACTACACCATACACTACTACACTATACACGACTACACTATCTCTTTGGTTATTTCGGTAAAGTCACGTAGGTAGAAATTAAATAAAACTAAAAATATACAAATCACGACGTTTCGATCGCAACGCAAGCGGTCGTCCTCAGGCGGAAAAAATCATCCAGCAGTGGAACTGCTGAAGCAGGAATAAACACAGCGAGAGAGCCTCTACAGCAACGAGGTTGTTATATATACGTGGTGATGGGCAGGCAGGCGGGGTCTGAGCTGGAAAGGAATTCCATCCCCGCACGCAACCACGTCAGCTGTCTTCTTGGTTCTTTCGGTAAAGTCATCACGTAGAAGGGAAGTAATAAAATAATAAAAATAAAACATAATAAAATAATTCTCACGACGTTTCGGTCACAACGTAAGCAGCCGTCCTCAGGTGGAGAACATGTCTGTCGGAAAGACAGCGTCTGAATGAAACACCACCAAGCTTGGCAGCGTTAATATACGCTGTTCTTCACCTGAGGACGACTGCTTGCGTTGTGGCCGAAACGTCGTGAGAATTATTTTATTATGTTTTATTTTTATTATTGTATACTTCCCTTCTACGTGACTTTACCGAAAGAACCAAGAAGATGAATCCCTGCAGTCACGAAAGCTTTAAATCGAAAAATCACGTCGGCTGTGTTCATGGGGAAGATTAGGGAGAGAGAAAGATTAGCTGAAATGAGCTTCCGTCGCCACAGTAACACAGCTGGCGTGCTCGCGTGCGGGATGGAATTCCTTTCCAGCTCAGACCTCGCCTGTTGCCCATCACCACGTGTATATGTAGTGCTGAACTCTACACGACAGCTTCTTGCTTTTCTTTGTCACTTTATTCCGCTAACACCGATCAACATTCCTCTCCGCGCTCTCCGCTCGCTCGCTCCGCGTCTCTCACTCTGCCGACTCTACTCTCCACTCTCTCCGGCACACTCCAGCCGCTCTTTATCGGCTTTTTTCGTCACACTCAGCCGCTCTTATCGGCTTTTTCGTTCACACTCAGTCGCTCTTTATCGCTTTTTCGTCACACTCAGCCGCTTTTTATCGGCTTTTACGTCACACTCAGCCGCTCTTATTTGGCTTTTTTTCGTCACACTCAGTCGCTTTTTATTGGCTTTTTCGTCACACTCAGCCGCTCTTTATTGGCTTTTCGTCACACTCAGTCGCTTTTTATTGGCTTTTTCGTCACACTCAGCACCGCTCTTTATTGGCTTTTTCTTCACACTCAGCCGCTTTTTATTGGCTTTTACGTCACTCAGCCGCTCTTTATTGGCTTTTTCGTCACACTCAGTCGCTTTTATTGGCTTTTCGTCACACTCAGCCGCTCTTTATCGGCTTTTCCGTCACACTCAGACGCTTTTTATTGGCTTTTTCGTCACACTCAGACGCTTTTTATCGCTTTTTCGTCACACTCAGTCGCTTTTTATCGGTTTTTCGTCACACTCAGCCGCTCTTTATCGGCTTTTTCGTCACACTCAGACGCTTTTTATCGGCTTTTCCGTCACACTCAGCCGCTCTTGATCGGCTTTTCCGTCAACACTCCAGCCGCTTTCTGCTGGCTTCTCCACTGCTACCCTACACTTCTCCACTGCTACCCTACGCTTCTCCACTGCTGCCTACTCTTCTCCACTGCTACCTAACTTTCTCTACTGCTACCCTACATTTCTCCACTGCTACCCTGTACTTCTCCACTGCTACCTACACTTCACTGCTACCTTACTCTTCTCCACTGCTACCCTACACTTCTCCACAGCTACCCTCTCTTCTCCACTGCTAACCCTACTCTTCTCCACTGCTACCTACACTTCTCCACTGCTACCCTACTCTTCTCCACTGCTACCCTACACCTCTCCACTGCTACCCTACACTTCTCCACTGCTACCCTACTCTTCTCCACTGCTACCCTACTCTTCTCCACTGCTACCCTACGCTTCTCCACTGCTACCCCTACGCTTCTCCACTGCTACCCTACACTTCTCCCACTGCACCCTACTCTTCTCCACTTCTACCCTGTACTTCTCCACAGCTACCCTACACTTCTCCACTGCTACCCTACTCTTCTCCACTGCACCCTCTCTCACTGCTACCACTACACTTCTCCACTGCTACCCTGTACTTCTCCACTGCTACCCTACACTTCTCCACTGCTACCCTACTCTTCTCCACTGCTACCTACACTTCTCCACTGCTACCCTACTCTTCTCCACTGCTACCTACACTTCTCCACTGCTACCCTGTACTTCTCCACTGCTTACCCTACACTCATCCACTGCTACCTACACTTCTCCACTGCTACCCTACACTTCTCCCACTGCTACCCTACTCTTCTCCACTGCTACCCTACACTTCTCCACTGCTACCCTGTACTTCTCCACTGCTACCCTACACTTCTCCACTGCTACCCTACTCTTCTCCACTGCTACCTACACTTCTCACTGCTACCTTTACTTCTCCACTGCTACCCTACACTCTCCACTGCTACCCTACTCTTCTCCACTGCTACCCTACACTTCTCCACTGCTACCCTACTCTTCTCCACTGCTACCCTGTACTTCTCCACTGCTACCCTACTCTCTCCACTGCTACCCTACACTTCTCCACTGCTACCCTACACTCTCCACTGCTACCCTACACTTCTCCACTGCTACTCTGTCTTTCCACTGCTACCCTACACTTCTCCACTGCTACCTACTCTTCTCCACTGCTACCCTACACTTCTTCACTGCTACCCTACACTTCTCCACTGCTACCCTACTCTTCTCCACTGCTACCCTACTCTTCTCCACTGCTACCCTACTCTCTCCACTGCTACCCTACTCTTCTCCACTGCTACCCTACACTCTTCTCCACTGCTACCCTACTCTTCTCCACTGCTACCCTACACTCTCCACTGCTACCCTGTACTTCTCCACTGCTACCCTACACTCATCCACTGCTACCCTACACTTCTCCACTGCTACCCTACTCTCTCCACTGCTACCCTACACTTCTCCACTGCTACCTGTACTTTTCCACTGCTACCCTACACTTCTCCACTGCTACCCTACACTTCTCCACTGCTACCCTACACTTCTCCACTGCTACCCTACTTCTCCACTGCTACCCTACGCTTCTCCACTGCTACCCTACTCTTCTCCACTGCTACCCTACACCTCTCCACTGCTACCCTTACTCTTCTCCACTGCTACCCTACGCTTCTCCACTGCTACCCTACACTTCTACTGCTACCCTACACTTCTCTACTGCTACCCTACATTTCTCCACTGCTACCCTTCGCCTCTCCACTGCTACCCTACTCTTCTCCACTGCTACCCTGTACTTCTCCACTGCTACCCTACACTCTCCACTGCTACCCTACTCTTCTCCACTGCTACCCTACTCTTCCCACTGCTACCTACTCGTTCTCCACTGCCCTTACACTTCTCCACTGCTACCCTACTCTTCTCCACTGCTACCCTACTCTTCTCCACTGCTACCCTACTCTTCTCCACTGCTACCTGTACTTCTCCACTGCTACCCTACACTGCTCCACTGCTACCCTACACTTCTCCACTGCTACCTACACTTCTCCACTGCTACCCTACACTTCTATACTGCTACCCTTCGCTTCTCCACTGCTACCCTACACTTCTCCACTGCTACCTACTCTTCTCCACTGCTACCCTACTCTTCTCCACTGCTACCCTACTCTTCTCCACTGCTACCCTACTCTTCTCCACTGCTACCCTACACTTCTCCACTGCTACCTTACTCTTCTCCACTGCTACCCTACTCTTCTCCACTGCTACCCTACTCTTCTCCACTGCTACCCTACACTTCACCACTGCTACCTACTCTTCTCCACTGCTACCCTACTCTTCTCCACTGCTACCCTACTCTTCTCCACTGCTACCCTTCGCTTCTCCACTGCTACCCTACTCTTCTCCACTGCTACCCTACTTCTCCACTGCTACCCTTCGCTTCTCCACTGCTACCCTACTTCTCCACTGCTACCCTACTCTTCTCCACTGCTACCCTACACTCTTTCACTGCTACCCTACACTTTCTCCACTGCTACCTACTCTCTCTGCTACCCTACTCTTCTCCACTGCTACCCTACACTTCTCCACTGCTACCCTACTCTTCTCCACTGCTACCCTACACTTCTCCACTGCTACCCTACTCTTCTCCACTGCTACCCTACACTTCTCCACTGCTACCCTACACTTCTCCACTGCTACCTACTCTTCTCCACTGCTCCTACACTTCTCCACTGCTACCCTACTCTTCTCCACTGCTACCCTACACTTCTCCACTGCTACCCTACTCTTCTCCACTGCTACCCTACACTTCTCCACTGCTACCCTGTACTTCTCCACTGCTACCCTACACTATCCACTGCTACCCTACACTTCTCCACTGCTACCCTACACTTCTCCACTGCTCTCTACTTTTCCACTGCTACCCTACACTTCTCCACTGCTACCCTACACTTCTCCACTGCTACCCTACACTTCTCCACTGCTACCCTACTCTTCTCCACTGCTACCCTACGCTTCTCCACTGCTACCCTACTCTTCTCCACTGCTACCCTACGCTTCTCCACTGCTACCCTACACTTCTCCACTGCTACCCTACACTTCTCTACTGCTACCTACACTTCTCCACTGCTACCCTACTCTTCTCCACTGCTACCCTACACGCTTCTCCACTGCTACCCTACTCTTCTCCACTGCTACCCTGTACTTCTCCACTGCTACCCTGTACTTCTCCACTGCTACTCTACACTTCTCCACTGCTACCCTACACTTCTCCACTGCTACGCTACACTTCTCTACTGCTACCCTACACTTCTCCACTGCTACCCTACACTTCTCCACTGCTACCCTACACTTCTCCACTGCTACCCTACTCTTCTACACTGCTACCCTACACTTCTCCACTGCTACCCTACACTTCTCCACTGCTACCTACTTCTCCACTGCTACCTTACACTTCTCCACTGCTACTCTACACTTCTCCACTGCTACCCTACACTTCTCCACTGCTACGCTACACTTCTCCACTGCTACCCTACTCTTCTCCACTGCTACCTTACTCTTCTCCACTGCTACCTACACTTCTCCACTGCTACCCTACACTTCTCCACTGCTACCCTACACTTCTCCACTGCTACCTACACTTCTCCACTGCTACCCTGTACTTCTCCACTGCTACCCTACACTTCTCCACTGCTACCTACACTTCTCCACTGCTACCCTACTCTCTTCTCCACTGCTACCCTACACCTTCTCCACTGCTACCCTACACTTCTCCACTGCTACCCTACTCTTTTCCACTGCTACCCTACACTTCTCCACTGCTACCCTACTCTTCTCCACTGCTACCCTACTCTTCTCCACTGCTACCCTGTACTTCTCCACTGCTACCCTGTACTTCTCCACTGCTACCTAACTTCTCCACTGCTACCCTACTCTTCTCCACTGCTACCCTATACACTATACACTACTACACTATACACTACACTATAAATACACT
>WFAB01003334.1:0-17791 GCA_018977245.1 Lethenteron camtschaticum | reverse complement strand
ACCTTGGACGACTTCTCGCAGATGCGTGTCCAGTCGAGGCCGCTGGCATGCGCGTCGGGCTTGTTCACCACGTTGCCGGCGCTGTCGAAGCCCAGGATGTCGTTGCCCACGCTGCTCGTCCTCCCCGACTCCATCTCGTGCTTGTGCCGGAAGAGCTTCTGGCGCGCGAAGCCACGGCCGTTGTCCAGCTCACCGTGGGTCAGCACGCCCAGCAGCGTCGACTTGCCCGCGTCCACGTTGCCCACCACCGCCACCCTGACCATTGGGGGGCGGGAAGGTGGGGGGGGGGGTCAAAGTGAGGTCACGGGGGAAGGGAAGAGAGAGGAGTGGTCACGGAGGTGGGCAGCGGCGATTAAAGGAATGGTCACAGAAGGGAAGAGGGGATGTCACGGTGAGGGAGTGGTATGATGGGGAGGTGGGGAGGGTGAATGGGGGGGGGTTCGTCATGGAAGGAAAGGGGTGGTAATTACAGAGGATGGTCATGGGGAGGGGAGAGAATTGACACGTGGGGGGTCAGTGGAGTGGTTAGGGCCACAGAGGAGCACGAGGAGGCAAAGACAGTGGTCACGTGGGGGTCTGGGGACTAGCGGTTGTGGTAGGGGGGGGGAGATTTGGGTGGAAGAGGGAGGGAGGTTGGTGCTTTCTCTTTCAACCAAGTGATATCGCGGCGTCTCATCTAATCTCTCCGCTAACACACATCTCCGTGAAATCAGAAAACAGCCTCGCACAGCACGGCGTTTCGAAACAATCGAGCACACGGTCGAGGATTTCAGCGTGGGCTGGAGCATGCTGTTGGGCAGCGTGGAGACATCCCTGCACTTGTGGCTAGAGGTGGGGGGGGGGCGGCACTGCGATCGCTAGACACAAAAGGGGGCATTCCTGTGGTTGTGTGGTTAGAAGAGGGTGGCACCACCGTTTTGTAGTTCGAGGAGCAGTGCAGTTGTGGAGAGGCAAGTCTCATCCATTGCAGTTCTGCACTGATGGGGGTCATTCCTGCAGTTTCACCAGGGTGGCAACATTTTAACTACCTCGCCTGGTATACAGGAGGTCGTGGGCACGATCCCAAACCTAATGTCTGTTTATTTAGAGTTTGCATATTCTCTCTCCCCGTGGTCGCGTGGATTTTTCTCCGGTTTCTCTGGTTTTTCCCTCCACATTTAGTTTATGGAGTAATTTGGCTGCCATACATTTCCAAGTGATAAGCCACTTCATTGAGCTACCCAGGTCGCTTCTGAAAAAAAACTACATGGCTGAGTGGGCCTTACCTGGTAAAATAAACATTATTTTAATAGTTTAGTTGTGCAGAGGCTGTGAAGTTCCTGGTCAGCAGTGGGAGGAGGGGGTCGGCGTGATGGCGCGACCTGTCGTTCGCTTGACCCACCTGACCTCCAGGAAGTCGTTGTCAGCCACGTTGCGCCGCACGAGGTACTCGCGCGCTCGCCCGCCCGGCTCGGAGCGTTCGCGCAGCAGCACGATCTCGGCATCGCACTGCCCCGCCATGCCCTCCAGCGTCGCCGCTGACGCCACCATGTCGTCCTCGCCCAGCCCGTACTCTCCGCCATCTGCCGGTGAGGGCGGGGGGAGGGGTGATGCAGCAGCGCACGCGTGAGTGTGTTGCGTTGACACGTACGCGGTGAATGCATAAAGCGGTGTTCCTTCATTGCAAGGTCTGCGGGCCACTGGCAGCCGCTGGTGGCCTTTAGTGCGGCCCCTGACGTGCGCCCCCCCACCCTACCAAACACAAATTGTGAAAACACCCACATCGTGCTGTGAAATCCAACGGTTTCAAATGTGTGGCGGCCCTCACACCGATATCTTATCGGCAAAGGTGGCCCCCCTCTGAAAAATTAGTGAAGAACACTGGCATGAAGCAATTATCAGGCCTCGGCCTATAGACCTTAGGCAAGGACGTGGTTGATCACCGCCTGTGTCCGGTCAACGTAGAGGGGTTCGATTGAAGGTGTGACCAGCCAGTGACGAGCAACTCACTACACTTCAGAAACAGTTTAAACCCAAGCGGATAAAATCTGGATTCGAACTTACGACCTCCGTTGTGCCAGCCCAACATCTCCAACACGCTATCCACCCGCTGAGCCACCAGGCCACCTCTCATTTCCCTACCTCAGCCATTAATTTACTGCCCGCCAACTGACGCCAACCTTTAACGCCCGCCCCAAAATTGTCATGCCCTGGTGCGCAATTCTAGCGAGGGCTGCTTGATCCAACAACAATCCCTCTCGGAGTCTGTTGGGGAAAAAAATAATCCGCGTGTGTGCGCAGGTCTTAATAATCGACGATTATTATCTTTGCAATTATACGGCTAACTTAGCACAAAACGAACCCTCTGGCAACAATCGGTGAACGTGCTACCGCCGGGCCGTGTTATAGGGCCCGACTTGCGAGTACCGGACTCACCACTGCCCTGCCCGATGACGTAGATGGTCTCGCCCTGGCCCTCGGAGAGACGCTCTCGCAGCTGCTGCAGTAGGCGCTCGTACTGCTCTGCGTCGGGGCTCACCAGCGCCAGCTGATGCACGTGCACATGGACACACACACAGACACGTGTGAGAGGTAGACGTGGGTACACAAAGACATTTTACGTGCTATGAATTAGGGCCATTGGTCAAAACGTCACCGATTATATATGTTTCCTTTGAAGGCCGCAGTGTTAACACGTTGACAGTGTGTTGAGCTTTTGTGTTAAAATTAGATTTTGGGACTTCTAAACCCATACTAAACGGGGGGGGGGGGACAACCACCGATGATTAAAATAAAAGTTGTTTATTAAAAAAACATAGAAACAAGGGAAAAGAACAAGTGCTCGAGAGAATAACTCGACGTATGACAATATTGCTGTTGCTGATGGGATACGATGGTAGGCATTTAATGACACCAAATTATGTGGCGATTGCCGCTGCTGCGTTGTCAGTGGTGCACAAACAACAACAAACCACAACACACACGATCGTCAATAACACCGTGGCCCTAAAAGGTCACAAATAATATATGTACATTTTCTAAATAACTACGGCTGATCTTCCATGCTTGCACCCACTTTTACGCATTCGTTTTCATTTCGGAACAATGTTGTTGAACGAGAAACGTGTTTATAATAGCCCGCGATCACTGATAGCCAGAGGGATTGAGTGGCTGGCGGGGTTAGTGGCTGTGTTGACGAGCAAAGAACCCGGGTTCGATTGCCCATTCATACGAATATCACCCAAACCATTATCGACCATCGTGCCCTGGAATGTGTAGCGTGTCGATTATTATTTTTGAAACGCCATACGAAAGAAGAACAAGATAACAATCGAATAGGGACGTTAAGGGCACAGCGTTGAAAGTTCATAGGGAAGTCAACTTTGACACTCGGCCACACACACACGGAAAATGTACCGGATGTTAGCTAGGCCCCTGCCTGCCATGTATGAGGTATCACTGACTTAAATGTACGTATGTTGAACTTCATTCGCAACGTACGTAGCCAACCGTGCTAATCGTAGATGCGGGGGGTGTGTGGAAGACAACAAAAACTAAACATAAATCAGCTGTTCGTTTGAACAGGGTATGCAGCTATGGCATAGCTGTGAACGTGAGCAACACGCCGTGAAAGAATGTTCATTCAACGCGGTGCCACGTTGTTTCGTTTACTTTGTAACTTTATTACAACCCAAAACAACAACAGCAGCCGGCCCCTTTTTTTTAGCCACCAAGTTGTTGCAACGTCACCACCAAGTTGTTGCGACGTCACCACCAAGTTGTTGCAACGTCACCACCAAGTTGTTGCGACGTCACCACAAAGTTGTTGCGACGTCACCACCAAGTTGTGCAACGTCACCACCAAGTTGTCGCGACGTCACCACCAAGTTGTCGCAACGTCACCACCAAGTTGTCGCAACGTCACCACCAAGTTGTCGCGACGTCACCACCAAGTTGTTGCGACGTCACCACCAAGTTGTTGCGACGTCACCACCAAGTTGTTGCAACGTCACCACAAAGTTGTTGCGACGTCACCACCAAGTTGTTGCGACGTCACCACCAAGTTGTTGCGACGTCACCACCAAGTTGTTGCGACGTCACCACAAAGTTGTTGCGACGTCACCACAAAGTTGTTGCGACGTCACCACCAAGTTGTTGCGACGTCACCACCAAGTTGTTGCGACGTCACCACCAAGTTGTTGCGACGTCACCACCAAGTTGTTGCAACGTCACCACCAAGTTGTTGCAACGTCACTACCCTCTTGTGCTGTTGTCGGCGAGGTGCACATCAAGGCCACGTGAAACTGAATATCCCCACGTGTTGGCCCAAATTCGACACGTCGCCGGCACCTCGACTTACATAACTGTATACAAAGATGCCCATATAGCGCTCACGAATCACGGAATGTTTGGCCAGCTGCTTGGTACACATAGAGGCCATTATAAGCGACCTGGCCACAAATAGAGCTCAACGAAGCGGCTCATCGTGTGGACATGTCGAGCAGCCACACACAGCACTCTAAACGCGTATCTCTACATGTGGAGAGGGGGGGGCACGCACACTACATATACTACATCACAGGAGTAAGGGTCGGGATTGAACCCACGACCTCCTGTATACCAGGCGAGGTGGTTAACATCTCGCCGAGGTGTCATCTTATTCCGGCTTGGTGAGATGTTTCAGGTCTATGACAACATCACCTGAAACAGTGTTTGGTATGAACGACCACCCACACACAAACACGGTCATCATCACGTCGCTGCGAGGCTACGTTGCTGGCAATTCAACGCTTCCACCGTCAATGCTCCGCGCAGTGGCCTAGCCGTGCAGGAAAGACGAGGCCAGGCGTGGGACCGACTCGTTCCCGAGGCAGGAGCCTCTCCACCACCACCCATCACCACCACCTCCATCACCACCACCTCCATCATCACCACCCCCATCACCACCACCCACATCACCACCACCCCATCACCACCACCACCACCCTCATCACCACACCACCCCATCACCACCACCACCACCCCCATCACCATCACCACCACCACCCCCATCACCACCACCACCCCATCACCACCACCCCCATCACCACCATCCCCATCACCACCACCACCCCCATCACCACCACCACCACCCCATCACCACCACCCCACCCCCACCACCCCCATCACCACCACCCCACCACCCCCATCACCACACCACCCCCACCACCACCCCCATCACCACCACCACCACCCCATCACCACCACCTCCATCACCACCACCACCCCATCACCACCACCCCTATCACCACCACCACCCCCATCACCACCACCCCCATCACCACCATCACCACCACCCCCATCACCACCACCCCCATCACCACCACCACCACCACCCCCACCACCACCACCCCATCACCACCATCACCACCACCATCACCACCACCCCATCACCACCATCACCACCACCACCACCCCCACCACCACCATCCCCATCACCACCACCATCACCACCCCCATCACACCACCCCCATCACCACCATCACCACCCCCATCACCACCCCCATCACCACCACCACCCCCACCACCACCCCCACCACCACCATCACACCCCCATTACCTTCGATGCGAGTGTCGAGTCCGCCTCCCCATTGACCGTCTCCAGCACGCCGCTGTCCGGCGCGTACAGGTTGCTGCCCTCGGCCGCTGACCCGGGGAACTCCATCTCGCTGGTGGTGGCGGCGGTGGCGGCGGCGGTGATGATGGTGGTGGTGGTGGTGCTACCACCAGGTGCTCGCTCTTCCTCCTTCACCTCACCGACGGCGATTCACTGAAAATAAACTTGACCCCGAGTGTCGCCTTCCAACGCAGACTGCGACCTCTACCCCCACGCCCGCTCCCACGATACAATCAACGTCTCTCCCCCCCCCCAACTCGCGTCGCTTCTACGACACCACAACGGGGGAATCGGTGGCAATAAATAAGTGCACCTGGGCCCGAACGACAATGGTCACGTCTGAGGTGATCGCGACAAGCGAACGTCAAGAGCGGCTGTCACTTTCCCACGCGTCAACAACAAGTGTGACCCCCCCCCCCACGCCGCCGCCCCCCTAAACAAGTCAGCGCTGTTGTAATCGATGTTGTGCTCGTGTTAGTAGGAGTCGAACTGTCCCGCGGATATCAACGGCAGCGAGATGGACGGCAGCAGTGGCCGTGCCGAGCCGGGGCCGCGCGACGAAACGAGGCCTCCGCTCGCCATTCCGACTCCAGAGCCGCCGTCAAAAGCCTCTTCTCGTCCCCCCCCCACCCGCCTCAACTCCTTGCGCTTTGACGACGCCGCGAATCCCTCTGCACCGCCGCTCTTGCCGCTCCTCAGCAGTTGCACGGCCGCGCTAAGTCACGACGACGACGACGAAGACGACGACGACATCATCATGGGAACGTTTCCTCGGCAGCGCGCACTGTCCGCGCTCGGTTGTGCTGACGACATCAGCCCGCAACGCACCCCGGGGTGGTGTGGTGGGGGGGTGGTGTCAGTGGTGGTGGGGTGTGGGGTGTGGTGGTGTGGTGGATGGGGAGGCGACGTCCTGAAGCGTCGTCACACGGTGGGGAGGCCGCCGCTGCCGCTCGCCGTGGTGCTGATGGTGTCTTTGGCGGCCATCTTGGTACTCCGGCGCGCACCGATTGGTCGGCTTCGAGGACGCGGCGTGGGAGGAGCGGGGTGGGGGTTCAGACTCCGCCTCGCCATTGGTTCCCTCAGCCCCCACCCATCCACCCCCCCACCCATCCACCCCCCCACCCATCACCCCCCCACCCATCCACCCCCCCACCCATCCACCCCCCCCACCCATCACCCCCCCACCCATCCACCCCCCCACCCATCCACCCCCTCCACCCATCCACCCCCCCCACCCATCACCCCCTCCACCCATCCACCCCCCACCCATCCACCCCTCCCGTCGCTTGTGACGTCATCGGAGCAGGCAGTCAACCCCGTGGTAAGATGGCGGTGGTGCGGGCGGCCGCCGCGTTGCCCCTCCTCCAATAGGAGCGCGCGACGGCGACACGGGCAAACAGCCGCCGCCTCGCGGGTCGCGCTGATTGGTCACCCGGGTGAACGCTCTTGCGATTGGTTCGCGGCCCAATAGGGGGGTGTGGCCTAGGGCGTGCGTGGTGTTGATTGGATGGATGGGGGAAGAGGGCGGGGGATGCGGCCGCGCTGATGATCACCAATGGAGACGAAGCCAGTTGTTTCATGCCAGTTTCACACGCAGTAGGCTTTCGCGACCAATATCATCCACAATATATTTTTTTAGTTAGCGTAAATATATCAACGTGTCGTAAACCCGCCACCACCCGACACAGCCAATTTAGTAAGGTTTATCACGATAAACAGCGTGGGTTTAACGACACATTTATATTTACGCGATCTAACCCAAGAAAACCTGTATAATTGATGTTTCATAGCTGTCAACCCATAGGGTTAACCCGTATTCTTGTACAGGGAAATTGAGTTTTCAGGTCCATACGGCGTACAGCCGTTTCAATAGGGAAACATTTGTGCGCCTTTTGGCGTCATCTGGTCCAACACCATGTGAGACTGGGCTCTAAGAAAAGCTGTCTCGGGTGTGGACCAATCAATTACAAGGACAGTGCATACATGATCAAGTTGTGTTTTTGTTTGCATTCTGACTGCAGGTATTGTGGTCTATACAAACATGACTCCTTGTAAAAAAGGTGTCAGTTTTGTTGCCAGATAAAAGGGTAAAACCCCAATTATCAACATTTGTGTTGTCTATTTGTTTCTGATTCTCACTTGTGATGGGACTTTGTAGGATGAACGTTGAGATGTATAAGGGCACGGGTGACCAATAAGGTCTGAATTGGGCTGTAATAATATAAAACGCTGATAAGGGGTTGACAGGTGTGTTGTTTACACACAATCAGAATCTTTATTTTGACTGGAAGAATCCGATTAGCTATAAAGCTCTTTTTCACACATGTCCTCCGTGTACTTTGCACTCCTATTGTTTTATACCGTTTGTTATTGTAATGTCCTTACCCGCCCCTACTGGGCATCTGTGAAAAATAGCTTGGGGGCCGTCCATAAATGACGTCACGCGCCTAGGGGGGGGGGTTCAGACATTTGTGACGATGTGTGACGAGGGGGGGGGGGAGAAATGTGGCGTCACGTAAAATGTGCAACTTTAAATAAATATAAACAACACGTCTACTTAATGAAATAGACTTTTTAATAAATGTTTTCTCCTATAACATCAGAGTGCAGCGCCACATTAAATAGGCACTACAATGACAATAGTTTAAAGCGATTTGAAGCATGTTTTATTTTCAAAATGTAAATATGGTTTGGGGGGGGGGGGCAGAGCTTTGTGACGTCATATTTGAGGGGGGGTCTGACTTTGTGACGAGGGGGGGGTCAAAAATCGTCCAAAATCGCGTGACGTCATTTATGGGCGGCCCCTTGAGAGCTCATCGGATTCCTTGTGTGTAAATAATATTCTAATTCTGAACGAACAATGTAAAACACACCATAGTAGTGCAACATATCGGTAAGGTAAGCAAATCACTAAAAAAAAATATCTTATTTTTCTATTTACGTGGCTTTACAAAAAGACCCAAAGAATAAATAAACACTTTTTATATCAATAAACAAAAAACGTTTACCAGGTAAAGTCCACTGAGTTATAACGATTGCTTCTTGTCATGCACAACATTACGGAGATATAATAAGTAAGAAACAGGACCCTGCGGGGTGGGCTGGTAGGAATAATACTTAGTACCGGTACAGAGATATCGACCGGGTATAGAGGAGTTAAAGAAAAATTACTGTATTCTAGTGTAACGTTAATTAAAAGTGTTTGTTTTGACAAGAAACGCTGTGAGATTTAAAGACTCGTAGTCTTTCATTTCCAACACCACCCTCAAGACCACCCCTCCCACGGACGGACGGACGGACGGACGGACGGACGGACACATTAATCTATTGGTGGTCTGGTCCTCTTCGTTCCTACCAGTATAACCCCCCCAATCACTCTCTCTCGTGATCAATAACCCCCCCAATCACTCGCTCGTGATCAATAACCCCCCAATCACTCGCTCGTGATCAAAACCCCCCCAATCACTCCCTCGTGATCAATAACCCCCCAATCACTCGCTCGTGATCAATAACCCCCCCCCAATCACTCGCTCGTGATCAATAACCCCCCAATCACTCGCTCGTGATCAAAAACCCCCCCCAATCACTCGCTCGTGATCAATAACCCCCCCAATCACTCCTCGTGATCATAACACCCCCCAATCACTCGCTCGTGATCAATAACCTCCCCCAATCACTCGCTCGTGATCAATAACCCCCCCAATCACTCGTGATCAATAACCCCCCAATCACTCGTGATCATAACCCCCAATCGTCGTGATCAATAACCCCCCAATCATCGCTCGTGATCAATAAACCCCCCCCAATCACTCGCTCGTGATCATAACCCCCCCCAATCACTCGCTCGTGATCAATAACCCCCCCAATCACTCGCTCGTGATCAATAACCCCCCCAATCACTCGCTCGTGATCAGTAACCCCCCAATCACTCCCTCGTGATCAATAACCCCCCAATCACTCGCCGTGATCATAACCCCCCAATCACTCGCTCGTGATCAATAACCCCCCCAAATCACTCCCTCGTGATCAATAACCCCCCCAATCACTCGCTCGTGATCAATAACCCCCCTCAATCACTCGCTCGTGATCATATACCCCCAATCACTCGCCGTGATCAATAACCCCCCAATCACTCGCTCGTGATCAATAACCCCCCCAATCACTCACTCGTGATCAATAACCCCCCCAATCACTCCGGATCGATAACCCCCCAATCACTCGTGATCAATAACCCCCCAATCACTCGTGATCAATAACCCCCCAATCACTCGTGATCAATAACCCCCAATCACTCGTGATCAATAACCCCCCAATCACTCGCTCGTGATCAATAACCCCCCCAATCACTCGCTCGTGATCAATAAACCCCCCCATCACTCGCTCGTGATCAATAACCTCCCCAATCACTCGCTCGTGATCAATAACCCCCCCAATCACTCGCTCGTGATCAATAACCCCCCCCCCCAATCACTCGCTCGTGATCAATAACCCCCCCAATCACTCCCTCGTGATCAATAACCCCCCCAATCACTCGCTCGTGATCAATAACCTCCCCAATCACTCGCTCGTGATCAATAACCCCCCAATCACTCCCTCGTGATCAATAACCCCCCCAATCACTCGCTCGTGATCAATAACCCCCCAATCACTCCCTCGTGATCAACACCCCCCCCAATCACTCGCTCGTGATCAATAACCCCCCCCAATCACTCGCTCGTGATCAATATACCCCCAATCACTCGCTCGTGATCATAACCCCCAATCACTCGCTCGTGATCAATAACCTCCCCCAATCACTCACTCGTGATCAATAACCCCCCAATCACTCGTGATCGATAACCCCCAATCACTCGTGATCAATAACCCCCCAATCACTCGTGATCAATAACCCCCAATCACTCGTGATCAATAACCCCCAATCATTCGTGATCATAACCCCCCAATCACTCGCTCGTGATCAATAACCCCCCCAAATCACTCGCTCGTGATCAATAACCCCCCATCACTCGCTCGTGATCAATAACCTCCCCAATCACTCGCTCGTGATCAATAACCCCCCCAATCACTCGCTCGTGCAATAACCCCCCCCAATCACTCGCTCGTGATCAATAACCCCCCCAATCACTCCCTCGTGATCAATAACCCCCAATCACTCGCTCGTGATCAATAACCTCCCCAATCACTCGCTCGTGATCAATAACCCCCCAATCACTCGTGATCAATAACCCCCCAATCACTCCTGATCAATAACCCCCCCAATCACTCGCTCGTGATCTAACCCCCCCAATCACTCGTGATCAATAACCCCCCAATCACTCGTGATCAATAACCCCCCAATCGCTCGTGATCAATAACCCCCCAATCACTCGCTCGTGATCAATAACCCCCCCAATCACTCGCTCGTGATCAATAACCCCCCCAATCACTCGCTCGTGATCAACCCCCCCAATCACTCGCTCGTGATCAATAACCCCCCAATCACTCGTGATCAATAACCCCCCAATCACTCGCTCGTGATCAATAACCCCCCAATCACTCGCTCGTGATCAATAACCCCCCCAATCACTCGCTCGTGATCAATAACCCCCCAATCACTCGCTCGTGATCAATAACCCCCAATCACTCGCTCGTAATCAATAACCCCCAATCACTCGTGATCAATAACCCCCCAATCACTCGTGATCGATAACCCCCCAATCACTCGTGATCGATAACCCCCCAATCACTTGTGATCAATAACCCCCCAATCACTCGTGATCAATAACCCCCCAATCACTCGTGATCAATAACCCCCCAATCACTCGTGATCAATAACCCCCCCAAGCACTCGCTCGTGATCAATAACCCCCCAATCACTCCCTCGTGATCAATAACCCCCCAATCACTCGCTCGTGATCAATATCCCTCCAATCACTCCCTCGTGATCAATAACCCCCCAATCACTCGCTCGTGATCAATAACCCCCCCAATCACTCGCTCGTCAATAACCCCCCAATCACTCGCTCGTGATCAATAACCCCCCAATCACTCGCTCGTGATCAATAACCCCCCAATCACTCTCTCGTGATCAATAACCCCCCAATCACTCGCTCGTGATCAATAACCCCCCCCAATCACTCGCTCGTGATCAATAACCCCCCAATCACTCGCTCGTGATCAATAACCCCCCCAATCACTCGCTCGTGATCAATAACCCCCCAATCACTCGTGATCAATAACCCCCCCAATCACTCGCTCGTGATCAATAACCCCCCCAATCACTCGCTCGTGATCAATAACCCCCCAATCACTCGCTCGTGATCAATAACCCCCCAATCACTCGCTCGTGATCAATAACCCCCAATCACTCGCTCGTAATCAATAACCCCCAATCACTCGTGATCAATAACCCCCCAATCACTCGTGATCGATAACCCCCCAATCACTCGTGATCGAAACCCCCCAATCACTTGTGATCAATAACCCCCCCAATCACTCGTGATCAATAACCCCCAATCACTCGTGATCAATAACCCCCAATCACTCGTGATCAATAACCCCCCAAGCACTCGCTCGTGATCAATAACCCCCCCAATCACTCCCTCGTGATCAATAACCCCCCAATCACTCGCTCGTGATCAATATCCCCCCAATCACTCCCTCGTGTCAATAACCCCCCCAATCACTCGCTCGTGATCAATAACCCCCCCAATCACTCGCTCGTGATCAATAACCCCCCAATCACTCGCTCGTGATCAATAACCCCCCAATCACTCGCTCGTGATCAATAACCCCCAATCACTCGCTCTCTACTATAACCCCCCAATCACTCGCTCGTGATCAATAACCCCCCAATCACTCGCTCGTGATCAATAACCTCCCCAATCACTCGCTCATGATCAATAACCCCCCAATCACTCGTGATCAATAACCCCCCAATCACTCGTGATCGATAACCCCCCAATCACTCGTGATCAATAACCTCCCCAATCACTCGCTCGTGATCAATAACCCCCCCAAGCACTCGCTCGTGATCAATAACCCCCCATCACTCCCTCGTGATCAATAACCCCCCAATCACTCGCTCGTGATCAATAACCCCCCAATCACTCCCTCGTGATCAATAACCCCCCAATCACTCGCTCGTGATCAATAACCCCCCCAATCACTCGCTCGTGATCAATAACCCCCCAATCACTCCCTCGTGATCAATAACCCCCCCAATCACTCGCTCGTGATCAAAACCCCCCCAATCACTCGCTCATGATCAATATACCCCCAATCACTCGCTCGTGATCAATAACCCCCAATCACTCGCTCGTGATCAATAACCCCCCCAATCACTCGCTCGTGATCAATAACCCTCCCAATCACTCGCTCGTGATCAATAACCCCCCAATCACTCGCTCGTGATCAATAACCCCCCCAATCACTCTCTCGTGATCAATAACCCCCCCAATCACTCGCTCGTGATCAATAACCCCCCAATCACTCGCTCGTGATCAATAACCCCCCCAATCACTCCCTCGTGATCAATAACCCCCCCAATCACTCGCTCGTGATCAATAACCCCCCAATCACTCGCTCGTGATCAATATACCCCCCAATCACTCGCTCGTGATCAATAACCCCCCAATCACTCGCTCGTGATCAATAACCCCCCAATCACTCGCTCGTGATCAATAACCCCCCCAATCACTCGCTCGTGATCAATAACCCCCCCAATCACTCCTCGTGATCAATAACCCCCCAATCACTCGCTCGTGATCAATAACCCCCCCAATCACTCGCTCGTGATCAATATACCCCCCAATCACTCGCTCGTGATCAATAACCCCCAATCACTCGCTCGTGATCAATAACCCCCCAATCACTCGCTCGTGATCAATAACCCCCAATCACTCCCTCGTGATCAATAACCCCCCCAATCACTCACTCGTGATCAATAACCACCCCCAATCACTCGCTCGTGATCAATAACCCCCCAATCACAGAAATGCCAAACCCTCCCACGGACGGACGGACGGACGGACGGACGGACGGACGGACGGACGGACAGTCGGACGGACGGACGGACGGACGGACGGACGGACACATTAATCTATTGGTGGTCTGGTCCACTTCGTTCCTACCAGTATAAACCCCATTATCACTGTTATAGCAAAGTAGCAGCAAATAGTGTCTGTATATCACTGATGAAGTTCAATAAAGGTGAAACCGTGACTGTCATGACGATTGCCATTATGCCAACAAGGCGATGTCGATGATGAACACAAAGAGTGAAAGAGTAGCACAGTTGCTATTTGGGTTAACACGGTCACGTCACTCATGAGTCACAGAGTTAAACCCATAATGGCACGTTTGCCGTGTACAAATTGGCATGGTTATGTCAGCGATGAGCATAACAAGAGTGAATCCTATACGAACACAGATGTCATCTACATCTGTGTAAGATGTGGGGGGTTATTTGACCACACTTCATCATCAGTGCGGGTTGGTGAAGGCGGGAAACGTGAACTTGGAAGCATAGAAGAAGTACGGTACAACATTTTTCTGTACTGCCCTCTGCGGTGCACAACAAAACCTGGCAGCTCCCTACAACAACCCGTTAATGTATGGGAGTCACCAATCCGTGGACTATCCAGGCTTACCCTGCTTAGATTGGCCATAGCTGCTTTGAATTGGTTACTTGTTCATTTTAAAATTTTAAAATAACCTCTCAAAAAAAAAATGTGTTATGTGCGTCTTCTCATGCGTGTTGCCTGTGTGCCATATTCATGTGTTGTCTGTGTGCCATATTTTGACTGGCTGATCCGGATTAAATTGCGACTGACTAATGCGCACAAACTCGCCACACTGCGAGTTAATACTGTGGAGCATTCTGGAGGGAAACCAAATATAAACAGAATTCCGTTCCGTCTCCACATTAATAAAACATATACCGTATAGTCTATTCGCCTTTTGCATGTCTTTTCAGATCACAATGTCTTTAACAAGCCTGACTGCTGATGAGGCCCAGATTCGTCTAAACCGCTGCAGAGTTTGCTTGCTTTGGTAACATTTATTGCCAATAATTTTTAGAGACAAACCATATCTACAGTGTGAAATGACGTGACGGAATAAATGTTTAACGAATCGTATAATATTTGGGTTTATGCACGTAAATCAATTATCCGGCCAAATGTGTGTCGTAAGACCCTCCACCAACCGGACACAAATGCAGTCGTCACGCGTACGAAGCGTGGCACGTGACACATTTGGCCAGATCATTTCGCGTGGCCTAACTCGCGACCAACTCAATTGTGAATCATAACCATTGGTTGCGACTAAAAACCACCTAAGGGGCCGTCCATAAATGACGTCACTCGATTTTGGACGATTTTGACCCCCCCCCTTCGTCATACGGCGTCACAAAAAATCAGACTCCCCCCTCAATAAAACATGCTTAAAATCGCTTTAAACTATTGTCATTGTAGTGCAGGGGCGGTTTCTTCATTAGGGCGATTGGGCGACGCACCACCAATGTCATTCAACCACAGAGTCACGCTAGCCGTCACTGTGCCTCTGGATATAGTCCAATCAGCGTCATGTCACGTTCTGTAGAGTACCGCGTCTTTTTGGGCGATTTCACTCCGGCTGAGAATCCCCCAGAGTGTTCCCATAGACTTACATTCAAAGATGTTTTTTTTCGAAAGGGGGGCGCTGCAATGCATTCTCTATGGCTTCCGGGAGGGCTCGCCCTAACGTGCTACGTCATCATATGTAAGCACGTTTCATCCAACAATATAATTTGTCGCCACCTAGTGGAATCTTTAATAAAATAAACTTGAGTGGATTGTATTAATAGTGAGTATAGAAACAAACAAGATGTATTGTAAGAGTCACTTTATTTTCATTAATATTAAAGAAGTGAAGTTGCCTTTACATGCTTAAGCTGTTAATTTATCCATTGCATGGGTGGACCTTATCCTTATCAATCATCCAGACATTTGCCCCCCTGAGAGATTTTGCAGGAGCCGCCACTGTTGTGTGTATTTAATGTGGCGCTGCACTCTGATGTTGTAGGAGAAAACATTTATTAAAAGTCTATTTAATTAAGTAGAACGTGTTGTCTATATTTAAAGTTGCGCATTTTGATGTGACGTCACATTTCTCACCCCTCCCGCCCTCCCCCCCTAGGTGCGTGACGTCATATATGGACGACCCCTAAGTGCTTAAAGTTAATTTAAATTTAATTGGCTCAGGCACCCACAGAGAGCTCTGCGGGCAGCCCTAGCCCCACCCACCACCAGAAAGGACCCCAACTACCAGCCCCCACCCCGATGCATGACGGGACACCCCCCCCCCTCGGCTAAATTTAATTATTTTCCTAATTAACTCGCGGATTTGGTTTTCTTAACCATCACCAAGATTCATCAAAAGCGCACGAAAAAAAAAACATTTTTAAACAAACTAAAAAAATAACCACGCAAGTGTGGATTATGAACTTAATTGTTTACGGCTCCGCGCGGGATGCTCAGATTGGCCGAGGTGAGTCCACGTGACCGCGTGGTTGACCAATGGGAGGCGTCCCAGTGGTGGGGGTGGAAGTGCTGCCCGGGTGAGGAGGGGGGGGCAGCAGAGCGAGGGAGAGGCCGCCGAGGACGGTCACGCGGTGAAGGTGGTGGTCGTGGTGGTGGAGGTGGTGGAGGTGGTGGAGGCGGAGGAGGTTGACGAGGTGGATGCCGAGGAGGTAGCGTGGTGGTTCGTGTCGAGGAGGTGGTGGGCAATCGGGAGAGGCATTGAGTGGTGGTGGTGAAGGTGGTGGTTGACGAAGTGGATGCTAAATCTACGTGGAGGAGGTAGTAGTGGTGGTTCGTGTCGAAGAGGCAGTGGGTTGAGGTGGTTGGCTGAGTGGTGAGGAATAGAGTGGTGGTGGTGGTGGTGAAGGTGAGGTAGATGAGGTGGATGTCGAGGAGGTAGTAGTGGTTCGTGTCGAAGAGACGGTTGGTTATCGGTGAGGAATAGTGTGAGGCGCTTGTCTGTGGCGGGGAATAGAGGTGGTGGTGGTGGTGAGGAGGAGGAGACGAGGTGAGGCTTGAAGAGGTGTGGAGGTTGTGTGGGAAATAGGGTGACGTGGTGGTGGTGGGGTAGTAGTAAGGTGAGGAGGAGGAGGTGGTGGCGATTGGTGTTCAAATACGTGGTGTGGCAGGGGTCGTGAGGCGTCGTCGGGGTGAGCTTCGGAAGAGAAGTGGTGGTGAGGAGGAGGAGGAGAGGTAGGAGGAGACGAAGGGTGATTGGTGGTGGAGGACGTCGTTGTTGTTGATGAGGAGGTGAAGAGGTGAACACGGGAACAGCGAGGACCCCTCCGTTGGGCCGAGAGCTCCCGGTGGTGGTGGTGGTGGTTGTTGGGTTTCTTTGGCCTCCTCTTCCTCCTCCTCTTCCGCCTCCTCTTCCTCCTCAACAACAACAACATCGTCTCTCACGTCGTCGTCTTCCTCATCTTCATCGTCGTCGTCTTCCTCAATCGGCATCGCGGCTCGGGGTAATTGAGATTCACCCTCATCATCACCCTCATCATCACCATCATCTTCATCACCCTCATCATCTTCATCACCCTCATCATCTTCATCATCTTCATCATCTTCATCATCCTCATCACCCTCATCATCATCACCATCATCACCCTCATCATCATCTTCATCACCCTCATCATCATCACCCTCATCATCATCATCATCTTCATCACCATCATCATCACCCTCATCATCATCATTATCACCCTCATCATCATCATTATCACCCTCATCACCATCATCACCCTCATCACCATCATCACCCTCATCATCATCACCCTCATCATCATCACCCTCTCATCATCACCCTCATCATCATCATCACCATCACCCTCATCATCACACCTCATCATCTTCACCCTCATCATCATCCTTATCATCATCACCATCATCTTCACCCTTATCATCATCACCATCATCATCACCCTCCATCATCAATCATCACCATCTTCATCATCATCATCATGAATAATCCCGCAGCGCAACATTTGCATCGCACCGCCCTCTCTTCTTATCCATTGTCGATACCCAAGATCTTCCTCATCGTATTAACAACAAAAGGAAGTATCTCCTTTTAACATTTGTAATTAACTTGTGATTGCCAGACTGTACAGCTCTCTAC
>WFAB01003333.1:0-17806 GCA_018977245.1 Lethenteron camtschaticum | reverse complement strand
GTGAGTGAGTGGGTGAGTGAGTGGGTGAGTGAGTGGGTGAGTGGGTGGTGAGGTGGGTGGCGAGTGGTGGGTGAGTGAGTGGGTGAGTTTGGTGGTAAGTTGAGCGAGTGGGGTAAGTGAGTGGGTGATTGAGCGAGTGAGTGGGTGGGTGGGTGGGTGAGTGAGTGAGTGGGTAAGTGAGTGAGTGAGTGGGTAAGTGAGTGGGGTTTCTGTGTGGTGAGTCTGTGGGTCTCTGTGTGGTGAGTCTGTGGGTCTCTGTGTAGTGAGTCTGTGGGTCTCTGTGTGGTGAGTCTGTGGGTCTCTGTGTGGTGAGTCTGTGGGTCTCTGTGGGGGTGAGTCCTGTGGGTCTCTGTGGGGTGAGTGTGTGGGTCTCTGAGTGAGTACGTGAGTGAGTACGTGAGTGAATACGTGAGTACGTGAGTGAGTACGTGAGTGAGTACGTGAGTACGTGAGTGAGTACGTGAGTGAGTACGTGAGTGAGTATGTGAGTGAGTACGTGGAGTGAGTCTGTGAGTGAGTACGTGAGTGAGTACGTGAGTGAGTCCGTGAGTGAGTACGTGAGTGAGTCCGTGGGTGAGTATGTGTTGAGTACGTGAGTATGTGAGTGAGTACGTGAGTGAGTGAGTCCGTGAGTGAGTACGTGAGCGAGTACGTGAGTGAGTACGTGAGTGAATACGTGAGTACGTGAGTGAGTACGTGAGTGAGTACGTGAGTACGTGAGTATGTGAGTGAGTACGTGAGTGAGTCTGTGAGTGAGTACGTGAGTGAGTACGTGAGTGAGTCCTGTGAGTGAGTACGTGAGTGAGTACGTGAGTGAGTACGTGAGTGAGTCTGTGAGTGAGTCCGTGGGTGAGTCCGTGAGTGAGTACGTGAGTGAGTACGTGGGTGAGTACGTGAGTGAGTACGTGAGTGAGTACGTGAGTGAGTCCGTGAGTGAGTACGTGAGTGAGTACGTGAGTGAGTACGTGAGTGAGTCCGTGGGTGAGTATGTGAGTGAGTACGTGAGTATGTGAGTGAGTACGTGAGTGAGTACGTGGGTGAGTACGTGAGTGAGTACGTGAGTGAGTCCGTGAGTGAGTCCGTGGGTGAGTATGTGAGTGAGTACGTGAGTATGTGAGTGAGTACGTGAGTGAGTGAGTCCGTGAGTGAGTACGTGGGTGAGTCCGTGAGTGAGTCTGTGAGTGAGTACGTGAGTGAGTACGTGAGTGAGTACGTGAGTGAGTCTGTGAGTGAGTACGTGAGTGAGTACGTGAGTGAGTACGTGAGTGAGTCTGTGAGTGAGTACGTGAGTGAGTACGTGAGTGAGTACGTGAGTGAGTCCGTGAGTGAGTACGTGAGTGAGTCCGTGAGTGAGTACGTGAGTGAGTCGTGAGTGAGTACGTGAGTGAGTACGTGAGTGAGTGAGTGAGTACGTGAGTGAGTACGTGAGTCCGTGAGTGAGTCCGTGGGTGAGTACGTGAGTGAGTCCGTGAGTGAGTACGTGAGTGAGTACGTGAGTGAGTACGTGAGTACGTGAGTGAGTACGTGAGTGAGTACGTGAGTGAGTCCGTGAGTGAGTGAGTACGTGAGTGAGTACGTGAGTGAGTGAGTACGTGAGTCAGTACGTGAGTGAGTACGTGAGTGAGTCCGTGAGTGAGTACGTGAGTGAGTGAGTGAGTACGTGAGTGAGTACGTGAGTGAGTCCGTGAGTGAGTACGTGAGTGAGTACGTGAGTGAGTCCGTGAGTGAGTACGTGAGTGAGTACGTGAGTGAGTACGTGGGTGAGTACGTGAGTGAGTACGTGAGTGAGTACGTGAGTGAGTCCGTGGGTGAGTACGTGAGTGAGTACGTGAGTGAGTATGTGAGTGAGTACGTGAGTGAGTGAGTCCGTGGGTGAGTACGTGAGTGAGTACGTGAGTGAGTATGTGAGTGAGTACGTGAGTGAGTATGTGAGTGAGTCCGTGAGTGAGTCCGTGAGTGAGTACGTGAGTGAGTACGTGAGTGAGTACGTGAGTACGTGGGTGAGTACGTGAGTGAGTACGTGGGTGAGTACGTGAGTGAGTACGTGAGTATGTGAGTGAGTACGTGAGTGAGTACGTGAGTGAGTCCGTGAGTGAGTCTGTGAGTGAGTCCGTGAGTGAGTCCGTGAGTGAGTACGTGAGTGAGTACGTGAGTACGTGAGTGAGTCCGTGAGTGAGTCTGTGAGGCGAGTCCGTGAGTGAGTACGTGAGTGAGTACGTGAGTGAGTACGTGAGTCCGTGAGTGAGTACGTGAGTGAGTACGTGAGTGAGTACGTGAGTGAGTCCGTGGGTGAGTACGTGAGTCCGTGAGTGAGTACGTGAGTGAGTACGTGAGTGAGTACGTGAGTGAGTACGTGAGTGAGTCTGTGAGTGAGTCCCGTGAGTGAGTACGTGAGTGAGTACGTGAGTCCAATGAGTGAGTACGTGAGTGAGTACGTGAGTGAAGTACGTGAGTGAGTCCGTGGGTGAGTACGTGAGTCCGTGAGTGAGTCCGTGAGTGAGTCGGTGAGTGAGTCGGTGAGTGAGTCCGTGAGTCCGTGGGTGAGTTCGTGGGTCCCTGAGTGAGTCCGTGGGTGAGTCCGTGGGTGAGTTCGTGGGTTCTCTGAGTGAGTCCGTGGGTGAGTCCGTGGGTGAGTCCGTGGGTGAGTTCGTGGGTCTCTGAGTGAGTCCGTGGGTGAGTCCGTGGGTGAGTCCGTGGGTGAGTTCGTGGGTCTCGGAGTGAGTCCGTGGGTCTCTGAGTGAGTCGGTGAGTGAGTCGGTGAGTCAGTGAGTGAGTACGTGAGTGAGTATGTGAGTGAGTACGTGAGTGAGTCCGTGGGTACCCCAGTGAGTCCGTGGGTGAGTTCGTGGGTCTCTGAGTGAGTCCGTGGGTGATTCCGTGGGTGAGTTCGTGGGTGAGTTCGTGGGTCCCTGAGTGAGTCCGTGGGTGAGTCCGTGGGTGAGTTCGTGGGTGAGTTCGTCGGTGAGTGAGTCCGTGAGTGAGTCGGTGAGTGAGTCGGTGAGTGAGTCCGTGAGTCCGTGAGTGAGTCCGTGGGTGAGTCGGTGAGTGAGTCGGTGAGTGAGTCCGTGAGTCCGTGAGTGAGTCCGTGAGTGAGTGAGTGAGTACGTGAGTGAGTCTGTGAGTCCGTGAGTGAGTCCGTGGGTGAGTCGGTGAGTAGTCACCTTGCCAGGGTCTTCCTGTGAGCGAGGGACTTTGCGGAATATTTTGTTGAGTGACAGATTGTGCCTGATTGAGTTCTAACCACAAACAACAACAACAACATCAACAACAACAATAACACAATCATCAATATCAACATGATCAACATCATCATCATCAACACAATAAACCATCAACATCATCAACAACATCATCAACAATAACACAATCATCAATATCAACATGATCAACATCATCATCAACAACACAATGAACATCAACATCATCAACAACACAATCATCAATATCATCAACAAGATCAACATCAACAACATCAATAGGGAGTGGGTTAGCGAGTGGGTGAGCGGGTGGGTGAGCTGGTGGGTGAGCGGATGGGTGAGTGGATGAGCGGGTGAGTGAGCGGGTGGATGAGTGGGAAAGTGAGCGGGTGGGTGAGTGGGTGAGTGGGGTGCGCGAGTGGGTGAGCGAGCGGGTGGGTGAGCGGGTGGGTGAGCGGGTGGGTGAGCGGATGGGTGAGTGGATGAGCGGGTGAGTGAGCGGGTGGGTGAGCGGGTGGGCGGGAGAGTGGATGGGTGGTTGAGCGGGGTGGGCGAGTGGGTGAGCGAGTAAGTGAGTGGGTGGCGAGCGAGTGAGTCGGTGAGTGTGAGAGAGTGAGTGGATGGGTGGGTGGGTGAGTGGGTGAGTGGGCGAGTGAGTGGGTGAGCGAATGAGTGGGCGAGCGGGTGGGCGAGCGGGTGGGCGAGCGAGTGGATGGGTGGTTGAGCGGGTGGGCGAGTGGGTGAGCGAGTAAGTGAGTGGGTGGCCGAGCGAGTGAGTCGTGAGTGTGAGAGAGTGATGGATGGGTGGGTGGGTGAGTGGGTGAGTGGGCGAGTGAGTGGGTGTGCGAGTGAGTGGGCGAGCGGTTGGGCGAGCGGATGGGTGGGTGAGTGGATTGTTGGGTAAGCGGGTGAGTGAGCGAGCGAGCGAGTAAGTTAGTAGGTGGGCGAGTGGGTGGGTGAGCGAGTGAGTCGGTAAGTGAGTGGGTGAGCGAGTGAGCGGGCCGATCGACCGATCCATCCATTCATCGAGCGGTACCTTCCACCCCGGCGGGGCATGCCGGTAGTAGGGGTGGTGGTCGCACACCCACTGGTAGATGGCGGCGAGCGGGAGACGCCCGTGCCTCGACTGGGCGATGGCGCGAGCGATGAGCGTCGCGTAGCTGTGCGGAGGCTTCGTGCCACCCGCCTGCCCGCCCGCCTGCCCCGCACACACAGCGCACGTGATAGGGGCAGGTGGAGAGGCCTGCCCGCACACACAGCGCACGTGATAGGGGCAGGTGGAGAGGCCTGCCCCGCACAAACAGTGCACGTGATAGGGGCAGGTGGAGAGGCCTGCCCCGCACACACAGTGCACGTGATAGGGGCAGGTGGAGAGGCCTGCCCCGCACACACAGTGCACGTGATAGGGGCAGGTGGAGAGGCCTGCCCCGCACAAACAGCGCACGTGATAGGGGCAGGTGGAGAGGCCTGCCCCGCACAAACAGTGCACGTGATAGGGGCAGGTGGAGGAGAGGCCTGCCCCGCACACACAGCGCACGTGATAGGGGCAGGTGGAGAGGCCTGCCCCGCACAAACAGCGCACGTGATAGGGGCAGGTGGAGAGGCCTGCCCCGCGGGGTTGTCGCCAGCGACATGGCGTAGGTGTCGCTCACGGTTAAGGCCGGCGCCGCGCACGTAAACAAGGGAGTGGGTGGGTGCGTGGGTGGGCAGGTGGGTGAGTGGGTGAGTGGGTGGGTGAGTGGGTGAGTGGGTGGGTGAGTGAGTGAGTGGGCACGTGGGTGAGTGAGTGGGTGAGGGAGCGGGTGGTGAGTGAGTGGGTGAGTGGGTGGGCAGGTGGGTGAGTGGGTGGGTGAGTGGGTGAGGGAGCGGGTGGGTGAGTGGGTGGGTGAGCGAGTGGGGCGGGTGGGTGGGTGAGTGAGTGAGCAGGTGGGTGAGTGGGTGGGTGGGTGAGTGAGTGAGCAGGTGGGTGAGTGAGTGGGTGGGTGAGTGAGTGAGCGAGCAAGTGAGTGGGTAAGTGAGCAGGTGGGTGAGCAGGTGGGTGAGCGGATGGGTGAGTGGGTGGGTGAGCGGGTGGGTGAGCGGGTGGGTGAGCGGGTGGGTGAGTGGATGAGTGAGTGGGTGGGTGAGTGGGCAGGTGGGTGAGTGAGTGGGTGAGGGAGCGGGTGGGTGAGTGGTGGGTGAGCGAGTGGGTGGGTGGGTGAGTGAGCGAGCAACTAAGTGGGTAAGTGAGCGGGTGGGTGAGCAGGTGGGTGAGTGGATGGGTGAGTGGGTGGGTGAGCGGGTGGGTGAGCGGTGGGTGAGCGGGTGGGTGAGCAGGTGGGTGATGGATGGGTGAGTGGGTGGGTGAGCGGGTGGGTGAGCGGGTGGGTGAGCGGGTGGGTGAGCAGGTGGGTGAGTGGATGGGTGAGTGGGTGGGTGAGCGGGTGGGTGAGCGGGTGGGTGAGCGGGTGGGTGAGCAGGTGGGTGAGTGGATGGGTGAGTGGGTGGGTGAGCGGGTGGGTGAGCGGGTGGGTGAGCGGGTGGGTGAGCAGGTGGGTGAGTGGGTGGGTGAGTGGGTGGGTGGTTAAGCGGGTTGGCACAGTAGGGGGCACAGGTGGTGCATCAGCCAGTCGTCTCGGTCATCTCAGTCAGTCGACCCGTGGCACCTGCTGGGTCTGCCCCGTGACCTCCTCCTGCACCTAGCCTGGCACAGCAGTCAACCCATGGCACCTGCTGGGTCTGTCCCGTGACCTCCTCCTGCACCTAGCCTGGCACGGCAATCAACCCACGGCACCTGCTGGGTCTGTCCCGTGACCTCCTCCTCCTGCACCTAGCCTGGCACAGCAGTCAACCCATGGCACCTGCAGGGTCTGTCCCATAACCTCCTCCTGCACCTAGCCTGGCACAGCAGTCAACCCATGGCACCTGCTGGGTCTGCCCCGTGACCTCCTCCTGCACCTAGCCTGGCACAGCAGTCAACCCATGGCACCCTGCTGGGTCTGTCCCGTGACCTCCTCCTGCACCTAGCCTGGCACGGCAATCAACCCACGGCACCTGCTGGGTCTGTCCCGTGACCTCCTCCTCCTGCACCTAGCCTGGCACAGCAGTCAACCCATGGCACCTGCAGGGTCTGTCCCATAACCTCCTCCTGCACCTAGCCTGGCACAGCAGTCAACCCATGGCACCTGCTGGGTCTGTCCCGTGACCTCCTCCTGCACCTAGCCTGGCACAGCAGTCAACCCATGGCACCTGCAGGGTCTGTCCCGTGACCTCCTCCTGCTGCACCTAGCCTGGCACAGCAGTCAACCCACGGCACCTGCTGGGTCTGTCCCGTGACCTCCTCCTCCTGCACCTAGCCTGGCACAGCAGTCAACCCATGGCACCTGCAGGGTCTGTCCCGTGACCTCCTCCTGCACCTAGCCTGGCACGGCAGTCAACCCACGGCACCTGCTGGGTCTGCCCCGTGACCTCCTCCTCCTGCACCTAGCCTGGCACAGCAGTCAACCCATGGCACCTGCTGGGTCTGTCCCGTGACCTCCTCCTCCTGCACCTAGCCTGGCACAGCAGTCAACCAATAGCACCTGGGTCTGTCACGTGACCTCCTGCCAGCAGCAGGAGCCTTCCACACTTCACGTGGTCGCCTCAAGGTGCACCTAGCCTGGCACAGGCGTCGTGGTGACGTCCCCATCACTCAGTGGCCAAGGGCGGTTGTTGTTGTTGTTGATGTGGTGATGATGGGGGGTCATTAGGGGGTCTACGAGGTACAACAACTGCCCAAGTTCAGTTTAATGTCAATACGTTTAGCATTGACGCTGCAGCTGCTGGCACTGAGTGGGGTCCCATTAGGGGGGTTGGTGGGGGGTCATTAGGGGGGCTTACGAGGTACAACAAGTGCCCAAGTTCAGTGTAATGTCAAGGGTACGTTTGGGGGGGGGGGGGGAGCGGGGGATTTCAACACACGATCGAGTCAAAGTTTTTCGTGTTTATTTTTCGCTCACCTCAATGGTACCCCACTGATGCAGTGGCAGTATCTGCAGCGTCAATGCCAAACAAATTGACATTACACTGAACTTGGGCACTTGTTGTACCTCGTAGACGCCCTAATGACCCCCCACCAACCCCCCTAATGGTACCCCACTGATGCAGTGGCAGTATCTGCAGCATCAATGCCAAACGAATTGACATCAAACTGAACTTGGGCACTTGTCGTACCTCGTAGTCCCCCTAATGACCCCCCACCAACCCCCCTAATGGGACCCCACTCACTCAATGGCAGCAGCTGCAGCGTCAATGCCAAACAAATTGAAATCAAACTGAACTTGGGCACTTGTCGTCCCTCGTAGGCCCCCCTAATGACCCCCCACCAACCCCCCTAATGGGACCCCACTCACTCAATGGCAGCAGCTGCAGCGTCAATGCCAAACAAATTGACATTAAACTGAACTTGGGCACTTGTTGTACCTCGTAGTCCCCCCTAATGACCCCCCACCAACCCCCCTAATGGGACCCCACTCATTGGCAGCAGCTGCAGCGTCAATGCCAAACAAATTGAAATTAAACTGAACTTGGGCACTTGTCGTACCTCGTAGTCCCCCCTAATGACCCCCCACCAACCCCCCTAATGGGACCCCACTCACTCAATGGCAGCAGCTGCAGCGTCAATGCCAAACAAATTGACATCAAACTGAACTTGGGCACTTGTTGTACCTCGTAGTCCCCCCTAATGACCCCCCACGAGAGAGGGTTTATCTTTACCGTGAGGGTGGCGCTGTGGGGCGCCCTAGGGGGGGCTCCCGACGGACGACAAGAACCCGATCCGGGGTGCATCGGCTGCAATAGCCATCCGATCTCTGTGAGGCTCCCGTTGAGGCGGCAGCGAGATGCTGATGCTGATGATAATGATGCTGATGGTGATGATAATGATGGTGCTAAGGCTGATGGTGCTAAGGCTGATGATAATGCTGATGATGATGATGGCTGCTGCTGATGATGGTGATAATGATGATGGTGCTAAGGCTGATGGTGATAATGCTGCTGCTGATGATGGTGATAATGATGATGATGGTGCTAAGGCTGATGATGATGATGCTGCTGCTGATGATGCTGCTGCTGCTGATGATGATGCTGCTGATGATGCTAATGCTGATGGTGCTAAGGCTGATGGTGCTAAGGCTGATGATAATGCTGATGGTGATGATGCTGCTGATGATGATGCTGCTAAGGCTGATGGTGCTAAGGCCGCTGATGATGATGGTGATAATGATGATGGTGGTGATAATGATGATGATGATGGTTCTAATGCTGATGGTGGTGCTAAGGCCGCTGACGATGATGATGGTGGTGATGATGGTTCTGATGAATATGCGGATATAAACGAGGAGGATGATGATGGTGATGATGATGATGATGCCATCTTCTTGGATCTATAGGCAACGGGGAGATTGAAAACATCGCAGACGTTACGACTCCTGCAGATGATGATGATGATGGTGGTGAAGTTGATGGTGGTGATGATGGTGGTGGTGGTGGTGACGAGAATGTTGGTGTTTGAAATGATATGGTAATGTTAAAATAGGCTGGTGATGATGGCAGTGATGAAGTTGGTAGTGATGATGGTGGTGGTGGTGATGGTGGTGGTGATGATGATGATGATGGTGGTGATGTTGATTGTGGTAATAGTGGTGGTGGTGATGATGGTGGTGATGTTGATAATGGTGGTGATGGTGATGAAGATGGTAGTGATGATGGTGGTGGTGATGATGATGGTGGTGATTTTTCGATTTAAAGCTTTCGTGACTGCAGGGATTCATCTTCTTGGTTCTTTCGGCAAAGTCATCACGTAGAAGGGAAGTAATAAAATAATTAAAAATAAAACATAATAAATACAATTCTCACGACGTTTCGGCCACAACGCAAGCAGCCGTCCTCAGGTGAAGAACAGGTCTGTCAGACGCTGTCTTTTCGACAGACCTGTTCTTCACCTGAGGATGGCTGCTTGCGTTGTGGCCGAAACGTCGTGAGAATTATTTTATTATGTTTTATTTTTATTATTTTATTATTTCCATTCTATGTGACTTTACCGAAAGAACCAGAAGATGATGGTGGTGATGTTGATAATGGTGGTGATGGTGGTGATGAAGATGGTAGTGATGATGGTGGTGATGAAGATGGTGGTGATGATGGTGATGGTGGTGATGGTAATAGTGGTGATGATAATGGTGGTGATGAAGATGGTAGTGATGATGGTGGTGGTGATGGTAATAGTGGTGATGATAATGGTGGTGATGTTGATAATGGTGGTGATGGTGGTGATGAAGATGGTAGTGATGATGGTGGTGATGAAGATGGTGGTGATGATGGTGATGGTGGTGATGGTAATAGTGGTGATGATAATGGTGGTGATGAAGATGGTAGTGATGATGGTGGTGGTGATGGTAATAGTGGTGATGATAATGGTGGTGATGTTGATAATGGTGATGATGGTGGTGATGAAGATGGTAGTGATGATGGTGGTGATGAACATGGTGGTGATGATGGTGATGGTGGTGATGGTAATAGTGGTGATGATAATGGTGGTGATGAAGATGGTAGTGATGATGGTGGTGTGATGGTAATAGTGGTGATGATAATGGTGGTGATGTTGATAATGGTGATGATGGTGGTGATGAAGATGGTAGTGATGATGGTGGTGATGAACATGGTGGTGATGATGGTGATGGTGGTGATGGTAATAGTGGTGATGATAATGGTGGTGATGAAGATGTAGTGATGATGGTGGTGGTGATGGTAATAGTGGTGATGATAATGGTGGTGATGTTGATAATGGTGATGATGGTGGTGATGAAGATGGTAGTGATGATGGTGGTGGTGATGGTAATAGTGGTGATGATAATGGTGGTGATGGTGGTGCTGAAGATGGTAGTGATGAAGGTGGTGATGGTGGTAATAGTGGTGGTGATAATGGTGGTGATGTTGATGATGATGCGAGTGATGATAATGGTGATAATGGTGGTGATGGTGATGATGAAGATGGTAGTGATGATGGTGGTGGTGGTAATAGTGGTGGTGATAATGGTGGTTATGCTAGTGATGATGATGGTGGTGGTGGTAATAGTGGTGGTGATGATGATGGCAGTGATGAAGTTGATGGTGGTGGTGGTGATGTGGATGATGGTGATAATGGTGGTGGTGATGTGATGATGGTGGTGGTGTTGATGATGGTGATGATGATGGTGGTGATGATGTGGATGATGATGTTGATGAAGATGGTAGTGATGATGGTGATGATGGTGGTGATGATGTGGATGATGATGTTGATGAAGATGGTAGTGATGATGGTGATGATGGTGGTGATGATGTGGATGATGGTGGTGATAATGGTGGTGTTGATGATGGTGGTGATGTGGATGATGATGATGATGGTGGTGATGATGTGGATGATGATGTTGATGAAGATGGTAGTGATGATGGTGATGATGGTGGTGATGATGTGGATGATGGTGGTGATAATGGTGGTGTTGATGATGGTGGTGATGTGGATGATATGATGATTGTGGTGGTGATGTGATGATGGTGATGATGATGGTGTTGATGATGGTGGTGATAATGGTAGTGGTGATGATGATAATGATGATTGTGGTGGTGATGTGATGATGGTGATGGTTATGATGCTGGTAGCAGCTATGATGATGTTACCACTATGGCAACAATATTAATATTTGACGCCACTGCTATTTGACATTAAACATTTAACGAAAAATTAAATCATAAGATTCGTCATCTTTAATTAATGTAACAAACAAAAATATACATTACCTTCAATGCGAATCGCTCAGAACCCTCAATCCCAGACGGAGCGAATTCCACAGCAGCAGTAAACTATATTAAACTATTAACTTATAACCGAAAACTTTAAAACAATTCGTAAGTTTACAAAGTTTCTTAAATTATTGCAGTAACGGCGCCTGCGCACTCACGGCTCCCAGCGTAACCCTCCGCGGCACGCAAATATAAAACGAAATAATCCGCTACAAAACAACTCTTATTATCCCACAAACGCGACTTCTTCGCAAGAGTTATATGGTAAAAGGTGCGACGGAAGCTCTTTAATCCCTAAACACTCGAAAACATTTAAACATTTCACGAATGTTGTGACGGTGGCGGCGGCCGGAACTACTTTCGCTAGGCCTGTGCGCTAGTCGAGCGCAACGATGTCAACTTGTTGGGTGGGTGGTGGTGGTTGTTGATTTCTTTCACTCTTGCTGCTCGACTCGTTACAACAACAACAACAACAACCAAACAACAACCAAACAACAACCAAACAACAATTTTAAACTCAAAGTTTCAACTCAGAAAGTCGTCAAATTCTCCGGTTGCTACGGGTTGCATCTACAACCGCCGCCGCCGCGCGTTCCCATGGCAACGGACGATGCCGACGCTGATTGGCCGCCGCGGCCTGTGACGTCACCGCGGGGCTCCTCCAATGGGGAGTGAGGGGGGGGGTTGCCACGCGATGGTAGAGGTCAAAGGTTACGCCTGTACTTGGCCTACTCTTCTTCCTGCTCCACGCAGAGAGACAAAGACAAAGAAGCCCCGTGTAGCCTGCGACAGACTGTAGGGCAAGTGCTGCGTGCGAGGAGCACCCTATGGGGCCGTCCATAAATGACGTCACGCGATTTTTGACGATTTTTGACCCCCCCCCTCAAATATGACGTCACAAAAAGTCAGCCCCTCCCCCTCAAATATGACGTCACAAAGAGTCAGACCCCCCCCTCAAATATGACGTCACAAAGTCGGACCCCCCCCCTCAAATATGACGTCACAAAGTCGGACCCCCCCCCTCAAATATGACGTCACAAAGAGTCAGACCCCCCCCCTCAAATATGACGTCA
Source organism: Lethenteron camtschaticum (assembly GCA_018977245.1). Taxonomy (NCBI): domain Eukaryota; kingdom Metazoa; phylum Chordata; class Hyperoartia; order Petromyzontiformes; family Petromyzontidae; genus Lethenteron; species Lethenteron camtschaticum. Next base: position 5,739 of record WFAB01003333.1, on the reverse strand, counting down.
CAAAGAGTCAGCCCCCCCCCTCAAATATGACGTCACAAAGAGTCAGACCCCCCCCCCCTCAAATATGACGTCACAAAGAGTCAGACCCCCCCCCCTCAAATATGACGTCACAAAGAGTCAGCCCCCCCCCCCTCAAATATGACGTCACAAAGAGTCAGACCCCCCCCCTCAAATATGACGTCACAAAGAGTCAGCCCCCCCCCCTCAAATATGACGTCACAAAGAGTCAGACCCCCCCTCAAATATGACGTCACAAAGAGTCAGACCCCCCCCCTCAAATATGACGTCACAAAAGTCAGACCCCCCCCCTCAAATATGACGTCACAAAGAGTCAGACCCCCCCCCCCCTCAAATATGACGTCACAAAGAGTCAGCCCCCCCCCTCAAATATGACGTCACAAAGAGTCAGACCCCCCCCCCCTCAAATATGACGTCACAAAGAGTCAGCCCCCCCCCTCAAATATGACGTCACAAAGAGTCAGCCCCCCCCCCTCAAATATGACGTCACAAAGAGTCAGCCCCCCCCCTCAAATATGACGTCACAAAGAGTCAGCCCCCCCCCTCAAATATGACGTCACAAAGAGTCAGACCCCCCCCCTCAAATATGACGTCACAAAGAGTCAGACCCCCCCCTCAAATATGACGTCACAAAGAGTCAGCCCCCCCCCTCAAATATGACGTCACAAAGAGTCAGACCCCCCCCCCTCAAATATGACGTCACAAAGAGTCAGACCCCCCCCCCCCTCAAATATGACGTCACAAAGAGTCAGCCCCCCCCTCAAATATGACGTCACAAAGTCAGACCCCCCCCCTCAAATATGACGTCACAAAGAGTCAGACCCCCCCCCCCTCAAATATGACGTCACAAAGAGTCAGCCCCCCCCCCCTCAAATATGACGTCACAAAGTGAGACCCCCCCCCCTCAAATATGACGTCACAAAGTCAGACCCCCCCCCTCAAATGACGTCACAAAGAGTCAGCCCCCCCCCCTCAAATATGACGAAGGCTCGCTGATGAGCAGGTGCCATGGGTTGACTGGGGCTGTGCCAGGCTAGGTGCATGAGGAGGAGGTCACGGGGCAGACCCAGCAGGTGCCACGTGTCGACTGACTGAGATGACCGAGATGACTGGCTGATGCGCCACCTGTGCCCCCTACTGTACCAACTTGCTGTGCTTTAGCCACCCGGCGCTCCGCTCGTTGTTGTGAGCGTCGCTCCTCCGCCCTCCGTTGTTGTTGGAGGGCGACTGCCTCCAACTGCCCAGTAGCGTCCTTCACGAGCCTCCTCCACTGAGGCCGATCTTGACACCGCTGGTACCAGTCATCGGCAAGTCCACTCAGCTCCACGTCCTCCTATACCACATCACTCCATCTCTTCTCTAGCCCGTGCCACTCACCCACTCACCCACCCACTCACCCATCAGCTCCATCTCTTCTCTAGCCCGTACCACTCACCCACTCACCCACTCACCCACCCACTCACCCATCAGCTCCATCTCTTGTCTAGCCCGTGCCGCGCCCGTCTAGCCCCTCGATCCGGCTGAACAAAAGCTGTTTGGGCATGCGGTGGCTGGGCATGCAACCACTACCATCACCTCCACCACCACCACCATCATCGCCACCACCATCATCGCCACCACCCCCACAATCACCACAATCATCATCATTGGGGAAGGCATCGGACTTACGAGAGAGACCATAGAGACAAGATATAGTTTTAATTTTACTCTGCAAAAAATATATACTTTGTATCAAAAACTATAAATCCTTTAATTTCCCTTTATAAGTATATCCTGTGCAGCATTACAATCACCGCCAATATAACTTCAATATAAAAATATAGCCGCGCTTTGATGACATCACTTCCTGTCTCGCTACCCGCCGTTTGTGACGTCACTTCCTGTCTCGCGACCGCCGTTTGTGACGTCACTTCCTGTCTCGCGACCGCCGTTTGTGACGTCACTTCCTGTCTCGCGACCGCCGTTTGTGACGTCACTTCCTGTCTCGCGACCGCCGTTTGTGACGTCACTTCCTGTCCCGCGACCGCCGTTTGTGACGTCACTTCCTGTCTCGCGACCGCCGTTTGTGACGTCACTTCCTGTCTCGTGACCGCCGTTTGTGACGTCACTTCCTGTCTCGCGACCGCCGTTTGTGACGTCACTTCCTGTCTCGCGACCGCCGTTTGTGACGTCACTTCCTGTCTCGCGACCACCGTTTGTGACGTCACTTCCTGTCTCGCGACCGCCGTTTGTGACGTCACTTCCTGTCTCGCGACCCGCCGTTTGTGACGTCACTTCCTGTCTCGCGACCGCCGTTTGTGACGTCACTTCCTGTCTCGCGACCGCCGTTTGTGACGTCACTTCCTGTCTCGCGACCGCCGTTTGTGACGTCACTTCCTGTCTCGCGACCGCCGTTGTGACGTCACTTCCTGCCTTGCACCCGCAGTTGCGATGATGATGATGTCACTCCCCTGTGGCAAATATAAAATATCGATAAATATCATCGGTGGGGCGTTCTGTGCACACGCGCTGCTACTACGGTTCGGTCCGACCTCACGGTTTGGGGCACAGCATCCGCCGACGTCTCTTCTGATTGGCCGGGCACCAGCCAATGGCGACGAGGCGCAGGAACAAGGCCACTTTACCTCGCAAATAGTCCCGCGACACGGCAAACACCTCCACCACGCCAAGGCGACGGGCCCTCCGTGACGTCACTTCCTGGGGTTGCGATGTCACTTCCTGCCTCAATGCCCGCGTTTGCGACGTCACTTCCTGTGCCGCGACAGGCGGCTGTGACGTCACTTCCTGTCTCGATGCCCGCGTTTGCGACGTCACTTCCTGTACCGCGACTGGCGACTGTGATGTCACTTCCTGCCTCGAGGCCCGCGTTTGCGATGTCACTTCCTGTGCCGCGACAGGCGGCTGTGACGTCACTTCCTGTCTCGATGCCCGCGTTTGCGACGTCACTTCCTGTGCCGCGACTGGCGACTGTGACGTCACTTCCTGTCTCGATGCCCACGTTTGCGATGTCACTTCCTGTGCCGCGACAGGCGACTGTGACGTCACTTCCTGCCTCGAGGCCCACGTTTGCGATGTCACTTCCTGTGCCGCGACAGGCGGCTGTGACATCACTTCCCGCCGTTGTGATGTCACTTCCTGCCCCACGGCCAGTGGTTGTGATGTCACTCCTTGCGCTTGCTCCACCGCGTCCGTTCGCGACGATGTCGCCGCCTGCCTCGGACTGTTTGTAACGCGCGGCGGCGACATCACTTCCTGCGCCAGTTGAGTCGCTTCCGCTGCTGGCTCTGATGTCATTTCCTGTGGAAAGATATAAGAATTTCGGCAAACAGCGTCGGGCGGGATGTTTCAGGTTTCAGATTTTGTGTTACCCGGCGTACTGCCAGTCGGGGGCTGTGATTGCCTCTGTGTGCGGTCTAGCCTAGGGATGTCCCCAGTGGCATCTGCCCCTGTGTGTGAGTCTGCTGCCAGTATGGGGGTGCGATGACTGCTGTTGTGTAGCCTATAGCCTAGGGGGGCACCACCCAGTGGCAGCTGTCTCTGCGTGGCACTCACCATGGCGGCCAGCACGTGGTGCAGGGAGCGAGCGTGCCCCAGGGCGCTGACTGCCGGGGCCGGGTCCCCAGGGCCCCAGCGGCGCCGCTCAGAGCCGAGACGAGCAGCGCAGAGCCCCCACAACCTCCCTCCACAGGGACGACAGCTGGGGGAGGGGGGGGGGCGATGGGGGCGATGGGGGCGGTGGGGTGGACGGATCCAAACTTCACCATAATGGATCAAATCACTCGCGCAGATACTCGGAGGCACGCAAGATACACCTGTTCAATCATTCGCCCGCCCACCAACTTACTCAGCTATCCACCTACTAACTAAACCAGTCACTTTGCCACCCACTCACCCACGCTGTCAGCCCATCTTTACTCCAGCCCGTGTCGTGCCCGTTTAGCCCCCTCTTATTCGGTCAAACATAAGCTGCTTGGGCATGGGGTGGCTTGGCATGCGGGCTACGTGACCCAGCCAACGCAGCCTTGCCTGCCGGAGCACACCGATGGGACTGTGTCCGTCCATATCCTACAAGGGTTTGTGGGCTCCTCACACAATCCAACCTGCTGGTTAAACCCAGGATGGATGGTAGGCAGGGCCCGCCTGAATGTTTCTAACTGGCGCAGATGTTCTATTAGGGGGGGTCCACATCTCAGAAAAGCAGAAAAGGGAGGGGCATGACCGTGGCCGAGAAGACCCGAAGCTTCGTGCGGAGAGACAGACCAGGTAGCTTCCACACCGCGGCGTTACGCAGCCGATGAAAGGATAATCCTGCCCGACTGATTCGGAGTGAGACCTCTGCTGTCAAACAGGAGCCAGTCAAGGAATTTGTGAACTCCTCACACAATCCAGCCAGGCACTACTTTGAGGCAGACGTCGCAACCGGGTACCCGATACCCGTACCCTACCCGATACCCGGCTACCCGTACCCGGCCGGGTACGGGTACCCGTTTGCGACCCTGGTGCGGCCGGGTACGGGTAGACCGTGAGTCACTGGTGAGTAACCGTTTGTCACTCATTTCCCAACGTCTTGTCTCTTCTCACAATTCAAGTTCCTAGAATCAACCCACCCGCGCCTGCAACATGGCTTCATCCCAGAGGTTGCAATCGGGTACCCGATACCCGTACCCTACCCGTACCCGGCCGGGTATGGGTAGGGTACGGGTACGGCCGGGTACGGGTACCCGTTTGCGACCCTGGTGCGGCCGGATACGGGTAAGGAATCAAAACCCGTTTGCGACCTCTGCTTTGAGGCTGGCGGTGAGCATAAGTGGGAATCGAACTCGGGTCACTAACCACTACGGTGCCGTTGCCCCTCTGAGGGCCGCACACGGACCCCGACACGTGGACTAAGACACCCGGGACTCGGACACACGGACACACGGACCCGCCGTTGGGCCCACACTTGGGAGATGGCCGGGTCGGGCAGCTGCGAGGCCTCCAGGCTCCAGGAGGCCCACGCCTCCACGGCGCTCCGGTTTCCGCTCCTCAAAAACTCCCTCTGCACCCGGCGGCAGCAGCAGCAGCAGCAGCACGTCAACAACATCATCAACATCATTTGCAAGATTTGTCTGGCTGGGATGAATCCTATTCCTCGCCTAGCTGGAGTGAGGCCTACTACTCAACTAGCTGGGGTGAGGCCTACTCAACTAGCTGGGGTGAGGCCTGCTACTCAGTTGGGATGAATCCTAGTCCTAACTTAGCTGGGGTGAGGCCTACTCAACTAGCTGGGGTGAGGCCTGCTACTCACCTAGCTGGGGTGAGGCCTACTCAACTAGCTGGGGTGAGGCCTACTCATCTAGCTGGGGTGAGGCCTGCTACTCACCTAGCTGGGGTGAGGCCTACTACTCACCTAGGGGGTGAGGGCTACTGCTCACCTAGCTGGGGGAGGCCTCTACTCACCTAGCTGGGGTGAGGCCTACTACTCCCTAGCTGGGTGAGGCTACTACCCTGCGGGTGAGGCTACTACTCCCTAGCTGGGGTGAGGCCTACTCTCAATACGGTGAGCTACTACCACCTAGCTGGGGTGAGGCCTACTACTCACCTAGCTGGGGTGAGGCTGCTACTCACTCACCTATGCTGCGGGTGAGGCCTTCTACTGATAGTACTCTCACCTAGCTGGGTGAGGCCTACTACTCACCTGGCTGGGTGAGGCCTACTACTCGCCTAGCTGGGGTGAGGCCT
>WFAB01003332.1:0-17821 GCA_018977245.1 Lethenteron camtschaticum | reverse complement strand
ACTCACTCACTCACCTACCCACTCACCACCACCTCCACCCCACCTCACCCCACTCACCCACCCACTCCACTCACTCACTTCACCCTACCCCACTCACTCCAACTCACCCCCACTCACCACCACTCACCCACACCACTCACTCACCAACTCACTCACCCCACCCACCCACACCTACTCACTCACCCACCCCACTCACTCACCCCACTCACTCACTCACTCACCACTCACTCACTCACCCCACTCCACTCACCCACTCACCCACTCACTCACTCACCCACTCACTCACTCACCTACTCACTCACTCACTCACCCACCCACCCACCCACTCACTCACTCACTCACCCACTCACTCACCCACTCACTCACCCACTCACTCACTCACCCACTCACTCACTCACCTACTCACTCACTCACTCACCCACCCACCCACCCACTCACTCACTCACCCACTCACTCACTCACCCACTCACTCACTCACTCACCAACTCACTCACTCACCCACTCACTCACTCACCCACCCACCCACCCACTCACTCACTCACCTACCTACCTACCCACTCACTCACCCACCCACTCACTCACTCACCTACCCACTCACCCACTCACTCACTCACCTACCCACTCACCCACTTACTCACTCACCCACTCACCCACCCACTCACTCACTCACCTACCCACTCACTCACCTACCCACTCACTCACCCACTCACCCACCCACTCACTCACCAACTCACTCACCCACCCACCCACTCACTCACCCACCCACTCACTCACTCACTCACCCACTCACTCACTCACCCACTCACTCACTCACCACTCACTCACCCACTCACTCACCCACTCACTCACCCACTCACTCACCCACTCACACACTCACTCACTCAATCACCCTCTCAACAACTCACTCACCCACTAACTCACCCACTAACTCACCCACTAACTCACCCACTTACTCACCCACTCACCCACTCACTCACTCACCCACTCACTCACCCACTCACTCACCCACTCACCCACTCACTCACCCACTCACCCACTCACCCACTCACCAACTCACCCACTCACTCACTCACCTACCCACTCACCCACTCACTCACTCACCTACCCACTCACCCACTTACTCACCCACTCACCCACCCACTCACTCACCTACCCACTCACTCACTCACCTACCCACTCACTCACCCACTCACCCACCCACTCACTCACCAACTCACTCACCCACCCACCCACTCACTCACCACCCACTCACTCACTCACCCACTCACTCACTCACTCACCCACTCACTCACTCACCACTCACTCACCCACTCACTCACCCACTCACTCACCCACTCACTCACCCACTCACTCACCCACTCACACACTCACTCACTCAATCACCCTCTCAACAACTCACTCACCCACTAACTCACCCACTAACTCACCCACTAACTCACCCACTTACTCACCCACTCACTCACCCACTCACTCACCCACTCACTCACCCACTCACCCACTCACTCACCCACTCACCCACTCACCAACTCACCCACTCACTCATCCACTCACCCACTCAGTGTGAGTCTGTGTGAGTCTCTTTGTGTGTCTCTGTGTGTGACTCTGTGTGTGTCTCTGTGTGTGTCACTGTGTGTGTCTCTGTGTGTGTCTCTGTGTGTCTTACTGTCTCTGTATGTGTCTCACTGTGTCTCTGTGTGTCTCTGTGTGTCTCTGTGTGTGTCTCACTGTGTCTCTGTGTCTCTGTGTGTGTCTCCGTGTCTCTGCAGTTGTCCCACCACCTGCCTCCATGTCTCTGTGTGTCTCTGTGTGTGTCTCACTGTGTCTGTGTGTGTCCGTGTCTCTGTGTGTGTCTCCGTGTCTCTGCAGTTGTCCCACCACCTGCCTCCGTGTCTCTGTGTGTCTCTGTGTGTGTCTCACTGTGTCTGTGTGTCTCCGTGTCTCTGTGTGTGTCTCCGTGTCTCTGCAGTTGTCCCACCGCCGGCCTCCGTGTCTCTGTCGGCTGTCTCCCCGGCGCTGTTGCTGAGCGCACTCACCGCCACGGGGACAACCTCACCCACGCTGCAAGGTGACGCTCACCACTCACTCACCCACTCACTCACTCACTCACCCACTCACTCACTCACCCACTCACTCACCCACTCGCTCACCACTCGCTCACCCACTCACTCACTCACTCGCTCACTCACTCACTCACCCACTCACTCACCCACCACTCACTCACTCACTCACCCACTCACCCACCACTCACTCACTCACCCACTCACTCACCCACTCACCCACTCACTCACCCACTCACCCACTCACTCACCCACAGCCACGGGGACAACCTCACCCACCCTGCAAGGTGACGCTCACCACTCGCTCACCACTCACTCACCACTCACTCACTCGCTCGCTCACTTACTCACTCACTCACCCACTCACTCGCTCACTCACTCACCCACTCACTCACTCACCCACCCACTTACCCACTCACTCACCACTCACTCACTCACTCGCTCACTCACTCACCCACTCACTCACCCACCCACCACCACCCACCCACTCACCCCACCCACCCACTCACCCACTCACCCACCCACTCACCCACCCACTCACCCACCCACTCACCCACCCACCCACCCACCCACCCACCCACCCACTCACCCACCCACCCACCCACTCACCCACCCACCCACTCACCCACCCACTCACCCACCCACCCACACTCACCCACCCACCCACCCACTCACCCACCCACCCACTCACCCACTCACTCATCCAATGTCTCTGTGTGTCTCAGTGTCTCTGTGTGTCTCAACGTCTACCGTGTGTCTCCGCTTTTCTCCTCCCAGGGTTGACCAGTCTCCTCCAAACCGCCGTTGCCCAGGCGACCGCCAACCACCACCAACACCACCACCACCACAACCAACAACAACAACACCACCACCAACCGTCGTCGTCCGCGGCAACCGCTCCCCCGCAGGCCCCCGCAGCGTGTTCGCAGCTCCGGCCCAGCGGGCCAACGCCGACCCTCGGTCCCAGCGGCCGCGGGGGGCTGACGAGCTGCCGCTAAGCGACGGAGACCACGGCAGGGCACGGCAGGCGGACAGACCGGGCGGTGGCGGCGGGGGGATAGGCCGGTTGGTAGACCGGGAGATAGACCAGGAGATAGGCCGGGAGATAGACCGGGGGGATTGGCCGGGAGATAGACCAGGGGATAGGCCGGTTGGTAGACCAGGAGATCGACCAGGGAGATAGACCAGGAGATCGACCAGGGGATAGACCAGGTTGGACCAGGGATAGACTGGGAGATAGACCAGGGATAGACCAGGGATAGAACGGGAGATAGACCGGGAGATAGACCGGGGATAGACCGGGGATAGACTGGTTGGTAGACCAGGAGATAGACAAGGGATAGATCGGGAGATAGACCAGGAGATAGACCATGGGATAGACCGGGAGATAGACCAGGAGATAGACCATGGATAGACCGGGAGATAGACCGGGGATAGGCCAGGGGATAGACCAGGAGATCGACCAGGAGATCGACCAGGGATAGACAGGAGATCGACCGGGGGGCGGTAGGCGAGGGGGCGTGAGAGTCGACGGGGCCGCTGGGACACGCGGAGCGGCACAAGGTGGACACTCTTCACGTCACCACCACCAGCAGCAGCCCGGGGCCAACGCCGCCGGTAGCTCCGCCGTTGTGGGCAGCTTGGAGAGCCGCATTCAGGACTTCCTGCAGGGCGGAGGGTTCCCCGGCCTGGCTGCCTCCGACTTCGCTGCCGGCACGGGGGCCGCCGGCACCCGGCGGGTCCACGCCGGTCCGAGACGAGTTTGTGGGGGGCGTGGGGGGGGCAGGAGGAGGGGGGGGAGGCGTCGGTGGCGCCACCCCGACCCAGGACGAGAGGGAGCCCAGCGGCGCCGCCGCGCGGTTCCACTCGAACAGAAGCAGCCCCAGCGGAGGCTCAAGCTGGCCGAGTGGAAGCAGAGGATGGGGCCGGAGCGCCAGGGCCTCCTATTTGGCAAGCCGGTCGCCGCCGGTCCGGTAGCCGGCAGCGGCACCGACAGCGCCGCCGACAGCGCCGCCGACAACGCCGCCGCCACAACCGAAGACGGAGTGCCCGGCCGCACGGCGACCTACGCCCCCGTTGATATCTTCGGCGCGACGGCGACCGTTGCCGGTCGCCTTGACGGTAGCCGGCCCGACGCAGCGCGAGTTGCAGCCCGTGGCGGCGGCGGCGGTGGCGCCGGCGGCGATCCCTCGCCGATCCCGTCGCTGCTCCCGTCGCTGGCCGGGATGTCCAGCGAGACGGTGCAGGCTCTCAGCCGCATGCTCAGCCTTGCGCGGCCGGGCCGGAGCCGGCTCCGGAGCCGGGCCAGGCGGCGGCGGTGGTGGGGGGGGCAGCCTGAGCCGGACTTGGCCGAGCCAGGTCACCACCAACACCACCACCACCACCTCGTCATCGGCGTATCCATCCTACTCCGCCCTGAGCTCCGTGCCGAACCAGAAACTTGTGACCTCTTCCGTGACCTCTCCCGTGACCTTTCCTGTGACCTCTGCCGTGACCTCTCCTGTGACCTCCGTCGTCGCTCCGTCGTTGTCATCGTCGTCTGCGACCCGGTCCAACCCGGCGGGCGGCTCGCAGGACGAGGGCCTGCGGATGATATCCAGGAACCTACTGGTCCTCAGCGACCTCTACAACAGCGACGACGATGACGAGGACGAGGAAGAGGTGGCTGCTGCTGCTGCAGAGGAAGAGGAGATCAGGAAGAGGAGGAGGGAGGAGGAGGAAGAGGAGGAGGAGGAAGAGAGAATCAGGAGGAGGAGGGAGGTGGTGGAGGAGGTGGAGGAGGTGGAGGAGGAGGTCGGCATGGATGTCTCCCTCCTCCCCCAGGCCCCCCCCGCTCAGGCCTCCCTGCCCCGCGGCTCCACTGCGGCCGGGGTCATGTCTCTGGTGGTGGGGGCGGCGCGGCGCGTCTCTTCAGGCCCGCCGCGGCCGCCTACCCCGACTCAGCGGCGTCGGCGGCCACCCAGCAGGCCCACGCCGAGGCTTTCCCGGGGGCGCCGGGGACAAGGCCCCGAGCCCCCCTCGGGGCCTTCGCCGGCGGTCTCCCCGAGCCCGCGGCCTTTCCCGTCGGGAGTCTCGCCCGGGGCCTTCCCCGGCAGGCCGCAGGGTCCCCAGGAGGGCATCGTGCGTCCGCTTGGCCTCCAGGAGGCCTTGCCTAGGCCGCCGGGCCTTCTCGGGGAAGAGGAGGAGGAGGCGGCGGCCGCCGGCCGTTTCGGCGCGGCCGCGCCGCCGCCGCCGCCGCAGATGAACGTCCCTCCCATGGCGGCGGTCCCGTTGTCGGAGGGCTCGCTGGCGCCAACGCCGGCGCCGTCGCTGCCGCCGTGCCCCCCCCCGGCCGCGGGGGGCCGCCCCCAGCTGCTGGCAAGCGTGCGGCCGCAGGCGCCGCAGCCGTTGGCGAGCGTGCCCCCCACGGTCGTGACGGCGGACGCCCGGGGGAGGCCTCCCGTCGGCCCGGCGGAGCCCTCGGCCCTCCGCCGAGGCCACCCGCCGGCGACGCCGCCTCCTCCCGCGCCGATCCTCCTCCTTCCCGCTCCTCCCTCCGTGGATGGCGGCCCCAGGCCGGCCGCGGCGCCCGCGGCGAGGGGACCCCCCCGGCAGGAGGCGAGGGTCAGGCCGCTGGTCGCCACGGCGAGGCCCCGCGAGGCCGCCTGGCCCGCTCCCGGCGAGGGGAAGGGCGACGGTTGCGGCCCAGCCAAGGGCGAGGCGGCGCTACCGCCGTCGCCGCCGCTTGGCCAGGGCACGACGTGGGGCGGGGGGCCCGGCATCCATCATCAGCAGCATCAGCAGCATCAGCAGCAGGAGGAGAGCGAAGGGTACTTCCAGCAGCAGCAGATGATGATGGCGGTGATGGATGACGGCGATGGAGGGGGTGGAGGCCACCTCCACCACCACCACCATCACCACCACCTCCACCTCCCGTTCCCCCGCACGGTGGACCCCCCCCGCCCATGATGCTGGGTGGCGAGCGAGGCCCCGGGGTGGGGAGCGGAGTCCCACCTCCCCCGTGCCCCCCACCGGCCCTGGGGCCCCTCCTCCCGCCGAGGGCTCCGCCCCCCCACCACCACCACCCTCCCCACCACCACCAGCACCTCAACCACTACGGCCCCCGCGGGCGTCCGCCTCTTCCTCCTCCCCCTCCTCCGCCCCACCTGCCCCTCCCTGGGCCGCGGGGCCGTGGGTCCAGCGGCCGCCCCACCCCCCACCCCAGCAGCAGCAGCAGCAGCAGCAGCAGGGCGGGTTTGGGCCCGGCAGGGGGATGATGATGATGATGGGGGGGGGTGTCGGCGCTAGGGGTGGCGGCCGCGGCGGCCCGCCTCACAAGAGGCCCTTCATGGGGCCTCCACATTACTGAGCGTGCGTGGCGGTGGCCGTGGGTTTAGTAGGAGTAGTAGGGGGGTTGATGGGGTGGGGTGGGGGGTAGGAGAGAGGGAGTCGAGGGGTAGATGTGGGAGGTAGATGGGAGACGAGGGGAGAGTGGAGGGGGGAGACGCGGGGAGGAGAGGGAACTAGAGTAGAGAGGGGGAGACGCGGTGGGAGGAACGGGGGAATGTTGTATAGGCGTATTGTTGTATAGGCGTATTGTTGTCTAGGGGGGATTGTTGTATAGGGCGGAATGTTGTATAGGGCGAAATGTTGTATAGGGGTACCAGGGCAACCCGGGAGTGGGCTGGGGGTCGTGGGCTCGGGCTCCTTCCTCGGGGAAATCCGTGAGGTGGCGACGTTTGCGTCTTTGTGGGGTTTCTTTTGGGGGGGGGGGTGCGGGAGGGGGGCCGGGAGGGAGAGTGGGGGGGGCATTGGGGGGGCGGGCGTTGGGGATTAACGATTCCGTGTCGCGGGGGTTTATGAAGGAGCCGCGGTGGGGGGGAGGGGGGGGGCAGGAGGGGGCCGGTACGTCCGTCGCAAGCGAGATTCGTCCGGGAGGAAACTTCCGCGGTGGAGGAAAGCGGCGAGGGGTTTTTTCTTTCTTTTTGTACTTGCCGAGCCGGCGCTCCCGGCGTCTTTACCCCCGTCTCCGACGCCGCCGATTAGCCAGTACGGTCGGCAACGTACGGCGGTGTGATTGAAGTTTAACAGAGACCCACAGACTCAAGTACACACTCATAGACTCACGTACAGACTCGTAGACTCACGTACACACTCATAGACTCACACAGAGACTCGTAGACTCACGTACAGACCCATAGAGTCACGTACAGACTCGTAGACTCACACAGAGACCCACAGACTCATCCTCACACAAAGATCCATGGACTCACACAGAGACCCACAGACTCACGTACAGACCCATAGACTCGCACAGAGACCCATAGACTCGCACAGAGACCCACAGACTCACACAGAGACTCATAGACTCACATACAGACCCATAGACTCACACAGAAGCCCATAGACTCACACAGAGACCCACAGACTCACACAAAGACCCGTAGACTCACACAGAGACCCATAGACTCACAGAGACCACAGAGACCCATAGACTCACGTACAGACTCGTAGACTCACACAGAGACCCACAGACTCATCCTCACACAGAGATCCATGGACTTACACAGAGACCCACAGACTCACGTACAGACCCATAGACTCACACAGAGACCCGTACACTAACGTACAGACCCATAGACTCACACAGAAGCCCATAGACTCACACAGAGACCCATAGACTCACACAGAGATCCGTAGACTCACACAGAGACCCATAGACTCACAGAGACCACAGAGACCCATAGACTCACACAGAGACGCATAGACTCACATAGAGACCCATAGATTCACAGAGACCCATAGACTCACACAGAGACCCATAGACTCACACAGAGACATAGACTCAAACAGAGACCCATAGATTCACACAGAGACCCATAGACTCGCACAGAGACCCATAGACTCACACAGAGATCCATAGACTCCCATATAGTCGCACAGAGACCCATAGACTCACACGGAGACCCATAGACTCACACAGACCCATAGACTCACACAGAGACCCATAGACTCGCACAGAGACCCATAGACTCGCACGGAGACCCATAGACCCACACAGAGACCCATAGCCTCACACACAGACCCATAGACTCACACACAGACCCATAGATGCGCACAGAGACCGATAGACTTGCGCAGAAACCCATAGTCTCACACAGAGACCCATAGTCTCACACAGAGATGCGTAGACTCACACAGAGACCCATAGACTCACAGAGACCACAGAGACCCATAGACTCACACAGAGACGCATAGACTCACATAGAGACCCATAGATTCACAGAGACCCATAGACTCACACAGAGACCCATAGACTCACACAGAGACACAGACTCAAACAGAGACCCATAGATTCACACAGAGACCCATAGACTCGCACAGAGACCCATAGACTCACACAGAGATCCATAGACTCCCATATAGTCGCACAGAGACCCATAGACTCACACGGAGACCCATAGACTCACACAGACCCATAGACTCACACAGAGACCCATAGACTCGCACAGAGACCCATAGACTCGCACGGAGACCCACAGACCCACACAGAGACCCATAGCCTCACACACAGACCCATAGACTCACACACAGACCCATAGATGCGCACAGAGACCGATAGACTTGCGCAGAAACCCATAGTCTCACACAGAGACCCATAGTCTCACACAGAGACCCATAGACTCACACAGAGACCCATAGACTCACACAGAGACCCATAGACTCACACAGAGACCCATAGTCTCACACAGAGACCCATAGTCTCACACAGAGACCCATAGACTCACACAGAGACCCATAGACTCACACAGAGACCCATAGTCTCACACAGAGACCATAGTCTCACACAGAGACCCATAGACTCACACAGAGACCCATAGACTCACACAGAGACCCATAGACTCACACAGAGACCCATAGACTCACGTACAGACCCATAGACTCACACACAGACCCATAGACTCACACAGAGACCCATAGACTCACACAGAGACCCATAGACTCACGTACAGACCCATAGACTCACACACAGACCCACCTCCGATTAACTACGGCCGGCTATGTCCGGCGGTGCGAAGGAAGTTCAGCATGCACACACAACACGCACACACAACACGCACACACAACACGCACACACAACACGCACACACAACACGCACACAACACACACACAACACACCACGCACACACAACACGCACACACAACACGCACACACAACACGCACACAACACGCACACAACACACAACACGCACACAACACGCTCACAACACACACACACACACAACACGCACACAACACGCACACACACAACACACACAACACACACAACACGCACACACAACACGCACACAACACGCACACAGCACGCACACAACACGCACACACAACACGCACACAACACACACACACAACACACAACACGCACACACAACACGCACACACAACACGCACACACAACACGCACACAACACGCACACAACACACAACACACACAACATGCTCACAACACACGCACACACAACACGCACACAACACGCACACACAACACCACACACACAACACGCACACACACCACACACACAACACGCACACAACACGCACACACACAACACGCACACAACACGCACACACACCACACAACACGCACACAACACGCACACACACAACACGCACACAACACGCACACACACCACACAACACACACACAACACGCACACACACCACACACACAACACACACCACACACACACAACACGCACACACACAACACACACCACACACACACAACACACGCACACAACACGCACACACAACACACGCACACAACACGCACACACACAACACACACCACACACACACAACACGCGCACACACAACACACGCACACAACACGCACACACATAACACGCACACAACACACCACACACACACCACACAACACACACCACGCACACAACACGCACACAACATGCACACACCACACACAATACACACACACACAACACACACAACACACACAGCACGCACACAACACGCACACAACACGCACGAACACAACACACACACAACACGCACACAACACGCACACAACACGCACACACACCACATGCACACAAAACACACACATCACACACACAACGCACACACAACGCACACAACACGCACACAACACACACAACACACGCACAAAACGCGCAGGTACAATTTGACCACCTACGCGTTTCGACAACGGGATTTGCCATTCATCGTCGTCGCTTTGGCAAAGGCGGCGGCCGCTAGAGCCGACTCCGAACCTCGCGGTGCCGTCGCTTCGGCCATGTTGCCTGGGGGGGCAGGGGCAGCAGCCACGGCGGCCATGTTGGGTGGGTGGGTGGGCAGCAGCCACGGTGGCCATGTTGGGTGGGGGGGGTGTCACGGTGGCCGCCATGTTGCTAGTTGGGGGGGCGGGTGGTAGGGACGTCACGGCGGCCATGATTGTGGTGACAATTGCGACGGTGGTGGTGACGATGGTGATGACGATGGTGGTGACGATGGTGGTGACGGTTGCGGTGACGATGGCGGTGACGGTGACGATGGCGATGGCGGTGACGATAATGGCGGTGTGATGATGGTGGTGACTATGACGATGGCGGTGACGACGGTGGTGGTGACGATGGCGTGACGATAATGGCGATGACGATAATGGCGGTGTGACGATGGCGGTGTGACGTTAAAGGCAGTGTGATGATGGTGGTGACTATGACGATAATGGCGGTGACGATGGCGGTGACGACGATGGCGGTGACGGTTACGATGGCGGTGACGGTGACGATGGCGGTGACGACGATGACGTCCTCGGCGGGCGAGTCCAGGGGCGGCAGCGGCGGCGGCGCCGGAGTCGTCGGCGGTTTTCCGTCATTCGTCAAAATTTTGTTTTTTTTGAAACCTTAATTCGTGTCTGCTGAGTTACGACTACGATGATGGCGGCGGCGGCGGCAATATATCTTCAACCTCTCAGTCAAGGCTGTGCTGTCCCTCCGTGTGTGCGCGCGTGCGTGTGTTCGGTGGGATCGAGGGGGCTAAATGGGCGCGGTACGGGCTAGAGAAGAGATGGAGTGACGTGGTACAGGAGGACGTGGAGCTGAGTGGACTTGCCGATGACTGGTACCAGCGGTGTCAAGATCGGCCTCAGTGGAGGAGGCTCGTGAAGGACGCTACTGGGCAGTTGGAGGCAGTCGCCCTCCAAAACAACGGAGGGCGGAGGAGCGACGCTCACAACAACGAGCGGAGCGCCGGGTGGCTAAAGCACAGCAAGTTGGCACAGTAGGGGGCACAGGTGGTGCATCAGCCAGTCATCTCGGTCATCTCCGTCAGTCGACCCGTGGCACCTGCTGGGTCTGCCCCGTGACCTCCTGCCAGCGGGCGTTCGACACTTCACGTGACCTCAAGGTGCACTTGGCCTGGCACAAGCGTCATGGTGACGTCACCGCCACCTAGTGGCGAATGGCGGTTGTGTGCGCGTGCATGTGTGCACGTGCGTGTGAGGCGCTGCAAGGGTGGGTGGCGGTCGCGGGTTGCTGAGGAGATGGAGTCTGCCTCAGTGGCCCGCAATCACAAATCACTATTTAACTCCCATCAAAAACGTAACCTGCAGCGCCACACCTATTACCATCATTAGGGGAAAGAACGGCGGTCCAATCTCCGACTCCCCAGGAACAGGTTTGCAGATTTGCGGAGCATTTCTGTGAGGTCCTGGGGGAGGGGAAATCCCTCAGCCTGGAAAACATCGTGGGACATAGTGGGGATAACCCTGCTGAGGCTGCGGTGCCTCAAATATTGGAGGAGGAAGTCACCCCCTGTGAGTCGCTGGCTGAGGTGCCATCTGTTGACGAAGTACTGAAGGCGATCCAGAGTCTGAGACCAGAAAAGGCACCGGGCAGAGATGATCTCCCAAGCGAAATGCTGAGGGAGGGTGGCGTTTGTGCACAGACTGCCCTACATGACATCATAACAACAGTCTGGACCACTGGACGGGTTCCGCAGGATTGGAAGGATTCCCTGGTGGTCCCCCTCTTGAAGAAGGGGGACCGCACAGACTAACAACTACAGGGGCATCTCACTCCTCAGTGTGCCGGGAAAGGTCCTGGCAAGGATTATTCAACATCGCCTTGCTAGGCACGCTGAGGAGAGGCTTGCCGAGCCCCAATGCGGTTTCAGGAAAGGGTGGTCCTGCACAGATGCCATATTTTCTGTCCGCCTGCTACAGTAGAGGTGTAGGGAATTCCAACAAGACCTATATCTCTGCATTATTGACTTGGTCAAGGCCTATGATACCATCAGTAGGCCTGGGCTCTGGGTTGTTCTTCGTGCTTTCAGAGTCCCTGACCCTCTGCTCACGATCATTAAAGGACCTTCATGATGGTGAGCGGGCCCGGGTAAAACTACGTGGCCGGGAGTCGGAGCCATTTGCTGTACACCTTGGGGTGCGACAGGGATGTCCTCTGGCTCCCACATTATTTAACATCTGTATTGACCACGTAGTTCGTGAGGCCTTCGATAGCTGTACCGGGGGAATTTCCATCTGGTACAGATATAATGGGAGGCTGATCGATGCCCGGGTGCGGTCAAGGGATGGCTCCCTATTGGTCAACCACGTTATGTATGCCGATATGGTAATTGCCGCTCACTCAGAGGAGGAGTAAGAGGCGCTGCTGCTGAACCTGGAGCGTGCCACTAAGAGGTGGGGCCTTACCATTAGCCCCAGCAAAACGAAGCATCTGCCTGGGTATTTTGTACCATCGGGCACTCCACCCCCACAACTCCAAATCGGTGATGGGGCAGTTGTGGAGAGAGTGGAGAGTTTCCCATACCTGGCCAGTGTGCTCATGACCGGCTCCGGTTTGACAGCAGAGGTCTCACTCCAAATCAGTCGAGCGGCATTATCTTTTCATCGGTTGCGTAACGCTGTGTGGAAGCTACCTGGTCTGTTGCTCCGCACGAAGCGTCAAGTCTTCACGGCCACGGTCATTCTCTCTTCTACGCTTGCGAAACGTGGACCCCCCTAATGGAGCATCTTTGCCGATTGTAAACATTTAGGCTGGCCTGCCTACGATCCATCCTGGGTTTAACCAGGCTGGATTGTGTGAGGAGCTCACAAATCCTTGAAAGATCTGGGCAAAGTCCCATCGGTGAGCTCTTCCGGCAGGCAAGGCTGCGTTGGTTGGGTCATGTAGCCCACATGCCCAGTCACAGCATGCCTAAACAGCTTTTGTTCGGCCAGATCGAGGGGGCTAAACGGGCGCGGCACAGGCTAGAGAAGAGATGGAGTGATGTGGTACAGGTGGATGTGGAGCTGAGTGAAATTGCCGATGACTGGTACCAGCGGTGTCAAGATCGGCCTCAGTGGAGGAGGCTCGTGAAGGACGCTACTGGGCAGTTGGAGGCAGTCGCCCTCCAAAAACTACGGAGGGCGGAGGAGCGACGCTCACAACGAGTGGAGCGTCGGGTGGCTAAAACACAGCAAGTTGGCACAGCAGGGGGCACAGGTGGTGCATCAGCCAGTCATCTCAGTCGACCCGTGGCACCTGGGTCTGCCCCGTGACCTGCCAGCTGGTGTTCGACACTTCACGTGGCCTCAAGGTGCACATAGCCTTGCACAAGCATCGTGCTGACGTCACCGCCACTTAGTGGCGAATGGTGGTTGT
This sequence comes from Lethenteron camtschaticum, assembly GCA_018977245.1. Taxonomy (NCBI): domain Eukaryota; kingdom Metazoa; phylum Chordata; class Hyperoartia; order Petromyzontiformes; family Petromyzontidae; genus Lethenteron; species Lethenteron camtschaticum. The sequence continues at coordinate 4,099 of WFAB01003332.1, read as the reverse complement.
TGCTGATTGGGTGAGTGGATGGATGAGTGGGTGAGTGGATGGATGAGTGAGTGGATGAGTGTAAGTGGATGGTTGAGTGGGTGAGTGATCGTGTGGATGAGTGGATGGATGAGTGGGTGAGTGGATGGATGAGGTGGTCGAGTGAGTGTGTGGCTGAGTTGGTCAATGTTTGGGTTAGTGGGTGAATGTTTGGGTTAGTGGGTGAGTGGATGGATGAGTGGGTGAGTGAGTGTGTGGCTGAGTTGGTGAATGTTTGGGTGAGTGGATTGATGAGTGGGTGAGTGAGTGGGCCGAGTGAGTGTGTGGCTGAGTGGGCGAGTGAGTGTGTGGCTGAGTTGGTGAGTGTTTGGGTGAGTGGTTGAGTTGATGGATGAGTGGGTAAGTAATTGTGTGAGTGAGTGTGTTGGTGAGTGGATGGATGAGTGGGTGAGTGAGTGTGTGGGAGAGTGGATGGTAAATTGGTATACACAAACAATATACCGTGTCTCCTTGAAACCACGGTTTATTCCCACCCCCTCCAACTCGGAACAACTCCCGGACGAGCCCCCAGCAAATGTGTAATAAGGTCGTGGAAGCGACTTCTGGAATCTTTGTAATAAAGGACTCTCTCAGATGTCGATTTCCGTTGTCCTTTATTGGGTTCGTAGAATCTCGTTACCATGGCGTCCTCGCTCAGGCCCGCGTCCCTCCCGACGATCTCTCCACAGCCACTCGGCTGCTCCGATATACAGTCTCCCTGCTGCTCTGATATGCAGTCTCCCTGCTGCTCCGATATGCAGTCTCCCTGCTGCTCCGATAGGCAGTCTCCCTGCTGCTCCGATAGGCAGTCTCCCTGCTGCTCTGATAAGCAGTCTCCCTGCTGCTCCGATAGGCAGTCTCCCTGCTGCTCCGATATGCAGTCTCCCTGCTGCTCCGATAAGCAGTCTCCCTGCTGCTCCGATAGGCCAGTCTCCCTGCTGCTCCGATATGCAGTCTCCCTGCTGCTCCGATAGGCAGTCTCCCTGCTGCTCCGATAGGCAGTCTCCCTGCTGCTCCGATAGCAGTCTCCCTGCTGCTCCGATAGGCAGTCTCCCTGCTGCTCTGATAAGCAGTCTCCCTGCTGCTCCGATAAGCAGTCTCCCTGCTGCTCCGATATGCAGTCTCCCTGCTGCTCCGATAGGCAGTCTCCCTGCTGCTCCGATAGCAGTCTCCCTGCTGCTCCGATATGCAGTCTCCCTGCTGCTCCGATAGGCAGTCTCCCTGCTGCTCCGATAGGCAGTCTCCCTGCTGCTCCGATAGGCAGTCTCCCTGCTGCCTCCGATAGGCAGTCTCCCTGCTGCTCCGATAGGCAGGTCTCCCTGCTGCTCCGATAGGCAGTCTCCCTGCTGCTCCGATAGGCAGTCTCCCTGCTGCTCCGATAGGCAGTCTCCCTGCTGCTCCGATAGGCAGTCTCCCTGCTGCTCCGATAGGCAGTCTCCCTGCTGCTCCGATATGCAGTCTCCCTGCTGCTCCGATAGGCAGTCTCCCTGCTGCTCCGATAGGCAGTCTCCCTGCTGCTCCGTTATGCAGTCTCCCTGCTGCTCCGATATACAGTCTCCCTGCTGCTCCGATAGGCAGTCTCCCTGCTGCTCCGATAGGCAGTCTCCCTGCTGCTCCGTTATGCAGTCTCCCTGCTGCTCCGATATACAGTCTGCCTGCTGCTCGATAGCAGTCTCCCTGCTGCTCCGTTATGCAGTCTCCCTGCTGCTCCGATATACAGTCTCCCTGCTGCTCCGATAGGCAGTCTCCCTGCTGCTCCGATAGGCAGTCTCCCTGCTGCTCCGTTATGCAGTCTCCCTGCTGCTCCGATATACAGTCTGCCTGCTGCTCCGATAGGCAGTCTCCCTGCTGCTCCGATAGGCAGTCTCCCTGCTGCTCCGTTATGCAGTCTCCCTGCTGCTCCGATATGCAGTCTCCCTGCTGCTCCGATAGGCAGTCTCCCTGCTGCTCCGATAGGCAGTCTCCCTGCTGCTCCGTTATGCAGTCTCCCTGCTGCTCCGATATACAGTCTGCCTGCTGCTCCGTATACAGTCTCCCTGCTGCTCCGATAGGCAGTCTCCCTGCTGCTCCGATAGGCAGTCTCCCTGCTGCCGTATGCAGTCTCCCTCTGCTCCATATGCAGTCTCCCTGCTGCTCCGATATGCAGTCTCCCTGCTGCTCGATAGGCAGTCTCCCTGCTGCTCCGATAGGCAGTCTCCCTGCTGCTCCGATAGGCAGTCTCCCTGCTGCTCCGATAGGCAGTCTCCTGCTGCTCCGATAGGCAGTCTCCCTGCTGCTCCGATAGGCAGTCTCCCTGCTGCTCCGATAGGCAGTCTCCCTGCTGCTCCGATAGGCAGTCTCCCTGCTGCTCCGATAGGCAGTCTCCCTGCTGCTCCGATAGGCAGTCTCCCTGCTGCTCCGATAGGCAGTCTCCCTGCTGCTCCGATAGGCAGTCTCCCTGCTGCTCCGATAGGCAGTCTCCCTGCTGCTCCACCTTGCAGCCACACCGCTGCCCCGCTCTCTAGCTTCACTGCTTCCCACAGCCGCTAGCTCTCTGCGTCTGACCCCGATGGCTGACGGTGTCGACGTCTCCCACCGCGTGGCGACCGCGCCACTCTCTCCGTCCTGCCCAGCGTGGCCTCCTCCTGTTTCACTCCGTCTCAACTCCCCTTTCCCCTTCCGGTTCTCCCCCTAAATCCTCTCTCCCACGTGACCCTAACTCCACCCACTCCCCACGTGACCCAGACTCCGCCCCCCCTCAATCCTTGCTCGCATTACATTTACAACACTCCTTCACGCTGCTGACAACGTGAGAGGGATAGAGAGAGAGAGAGACGCCTGGACCCCGTGGCAGCCTGGACCCCGTGGCAGCCTGGACCCCGTGGCAGCCTGGACCACGTGGCAGCCTGGACCCCGTAGCAGCCTGGACCACGTGGCAGCCTGGACCCGTGGCAGCCTGGACCGCGTGGCAGCCTGGAACCCGTGGCAGCCTGGAACGCGTGGCAGCCTGGACCACGTGGCAGCCTGGACCGCGTGGCAGCCTGGACCACGTGGCAGCCTGGACCACGTGGCAGCCTGGACCTCGTGGCAGCCTGGACCACGTGGCAGCCTGGACCGCGTGGCAGCCTGGACCTCGTGGCAGCCTGGACCACGTGGCACAGCCTGGACCCCGTGGCAGCCTGGACCACGTGGTAGCCTGGACCACGTGGCAGGCCTGAACCACGTGGCAGCCTGGACCACGTGGCAGCCTGGACCACGTGGTAGCCGGACCACGTGGCAGCCTGGACCACGTGGCAGCCTGGACCACGTGGTACAGCCTGGACCACGTGGCAGCCTGGACCACGTGGCAGCCTGGACCACGTGGCAGCCTGGACCACGTGGCAGCCTGGACCACGTGGCAGCCTGGACCACGTGGGCAGCCTGGACCCCGTGGCAGCCTGGACCACGTGGCAGCCTGGACCCCGCTCCCGCGTGACCTCTCCCTCCGTTCGTTCCAGTTCTGACCACGTGTTGTTCGTCTCCAACCCTATTTAATACCCGGGTCACGTGGTATCTTTCCACCAATCCTGGTTAGCCTCTATGGAATCTTCCAGACTCCACCGTAGGCTCCCGGGACCACGCCCCTGACTCGTCTCCCCATTGGCTGTGGCCAAAGCCAGCAGAACCAATCATCTACTTGCAGATGTCACCTTCCCATGACGTCAGAGCCACGCCCCTGACTCGTCTCCCCATTGGCTGTGGCTAAAGCCAGCAGAACCAATCATCTACTTACAGATGTCACCTTTCCATGACGTCAGAGCCACGCCCCTAGGCTTCCCCCCCATTGGCTATGGGCCAAGACCGGCAGAGCCAATCATCGTGACGAGTTGTGATCCGTCAGCGACCCGGATGTATCCTCACATTACAAATGTCACGGGGCGACCGGTAGAATGAGAGGCAGATTCTGCTTTTTCCCCCAAACTCTACTCCCCATTCTGCCACCGCTATGCATTGTAATTCATTCTAACTGCGTGCCAGGGCGTTCTTCCCCCGTAAATGGGGGGGGGGGGGGGGGGGGTTGCCGCGAGATTAGCGGAGTTCTCAGAGACACATCTTGAAGAGG